>VDFB02109247.1:0-67724 GCA_007258455.2 Sequoia sempervirens | reverse complement strand
ATTGATTTTGTTTCTTTTTCTCATCTCAGATGGATGGTGGGAGATGTTTGGTTCTGATACACCGAACCTGCAAAATGTTGCCATACGAATATTGAGCCAGCCATGCAATTCATCCGGTTGTGAGCGCAATTGGAGTATGTTTGAGCACATACACTCCAAGAAGCGCAATAGATTGACAGTGGAGAGGATGAATGACCTGGTATATGTTCATTACAACCTTTGGCTCAGATACAGGAAGGCTTTTGACCACGACAACACCCCGATCTGTTTAGAGGAGGTTGATCCACAGTCTGAGTGGATCACCGAGGCTACAGACGCAGTCTTTAGTGACGAGGACCTTGATTGGGTGGACCAGGCAGAGAGAGAGGCTGAGGTTGTAGCCATGGCTGAGGAGGAGGCTAGAGCACGAGGAGACATAGCTACTGGTGGTGAGAGTGGTATGGGGACTCAGACACAGGCAGAGACTATGGCTGAAACTGCAACATCATCCAGGACCTTTAGACGCCTTCGTAGGAAGGATGCTGGCTCCACTGTGCCATAGGCATAGAGTGATAGACTTATAGCTATTGTTTTGAATCTTTTGATATTTCATATTTGTATGGAACATTTGATGTCATGGATTTCATTTTCCATGAGTTTTGTATACATTTGACTAATTTTATATATCAAAGTATGTTATTTCCTTCAGCAGTGCAACTACAATTTGTGTACTTTATACTTATGTGATCATTGTATATTTGTGTATGTGATCAAATTTGCTTTTATTTGTGTTGTATTCAATAAAGGGTGCTTGAAACAAGTTTTAAATCTTTAAAAATCTCTAATTTTCTAAGGTTTTTTCAACTTTTTTCATTTTGCCGAGTCTGCGCCGAGTCCGAGTCCGAGTCGCCGAGTCGCCGAGTCGAGTCACCCTAGCCGAGTCCGAGCCGAGTCCGAGTCTCGTAACTATGGACTTGATATCATTTGTAGATCATTGTGATCCTTAAGAGATAATCATGGTGGATATTTATATCCGTGGATATGCCATGAATTATGGTAGACATCATGTGACTTGATGTTAGTGCACATACCATAATGAAGATGTGTTATGAAGAATGTCATGTGACTTGACAACTTTGAGAAAACATATCTTCAATATCACGTGTGAAGGTGATATCTTCACTTATTTGATTTGAAATATCTTCCCTAAGCTAAGAGGGAGTGTTGATGTATGATAGCTTAGGTCTGATATGAACAATGATTGCTATAAGCATCATCATTGTTTATATTAGATCTATTGCTCTATAAATATTTCTGGAAATAAGTAATCGACTTTATAATGCATGTATAAAATCGAACTCAAATAAATGATGATCATATATGCCATGTTTGAAGACACGTATTTGTTAATCTTGTTAATCGTGAATGGTTATCAAATCTTCTGGAACTCGCGCGCTCAAAGAACACGTCCCTTGAGCGGACGTGTCTCCAAGTGTGGAGACACGTCCTCTCAAGAGGCGTGTTCCTTGGATATGGAACCCGTGCGCTCAAAGGAACACGTCCCTTGAGCGGACGTGTCTTCAAGTGTGGAGACACGTCCTCTCAAGAATGAAGAAAATAACTCCAAAAGGGTTTCTTCGGATTCATTTGATTCAATTTTTATTTGCCCAGCAAGAATGAGATCATCTTCAATTTTTGTCGCCAAGGTCTGCACCATTGCAAGAGTAGCTGTAGGTGCTCTTCTCAATAGGAAACCAACCTCGGGCACTTGAGCATTTACAAAGAAACATTTCAAGTTCTCAGCTGTAGGTTGAGCAACAGTTGGAATTCTTCGTGTCAACTTGTTGAAGTGAGCAATGAACTCACGCATGGGCATGTGAGATTCCTTCTTCAACTGGGTGAGCTGAGCCAACAAAGCATGAGCGTCTTCAGGAGGCTTGAACCTTCCTTCAAACTTGGCTATGAGAGTTGCCCAGTTTGTGATGGTACTTGGCGCCAAATGATAAAACCAATCTGCAGCAACGCCTTGGAGAGTCTCCACAAACAACCTTACAGATACATCTTCGTATTCAACACCATGAACTCCACAAGCGATGTAGAAAGCAGCAACATGCTCATCAGGATGTTGTTCTCCATCACCAAAAAACTTGGGAAAGTTCTTCCGTGAGCCTTCAGGAAGAGCATGTAGGGGTAAAACTAGGCTCAACGGACCAAAAGCATTTCCCCAAGGACCTTGAGCAGCCATTTACATGTCCTTGGTGAAATCTTGAAAAAAAGGACATAGGTATACTTCAAACGAAAGCATGAGGCTTTAGAATGCGTATCGTGTCCCCAGCGGAGTCGCCAAAAAACTGTTGGGTGAAAATTATGTAATCAGCTTTTCGATAGATTACACAACTTGGACTTCAGCCACAGCTATGTGAGATGTGAATCTCTCCTCTCGGAAAGGGGAGGCGCCCTTCTTACTGCTAACATAAGCGATAGTAAAACAAACAAGTAATTACAAAATGTACACAAAACTTACGAAGTGGGGGGGGTGTGTTACATTCATCCTTCTCTCTTTTTTCAGAGAAGATGTTTACAATGCTTCACTGTTGGAAGTTCACAATTCTTAACAACTTGAAACGATCAACTAGCAGTAATACCAATACCTCTATCTTGTCAAAGCAAAGCGTAGAGATACCGGAAGTGATTAATAATAGACAAATAAAGTAAAAGGGAAAGCTCACGAAGGCACAAAGTCGTTCCGTAGCTTTTTCAATGGTGGATCTGTGAAGAGTGTATCATTTGTCACGTTAGAAGCACAAAGTCTTCTTAGACGCAGCAATTCCTCGAACAGCATGAACAATTACAAGCGCAAAGTCTTGTAGATCATCCAACCAAATTATCAAAGATCATGAACGATTACAAGCACAAAGTCTTGTAGATCATTCAACAATAGTATCCAAGAGCATGAACGATTACAAGCACAAAGTCTTGTAGATCATTCAACCGAAAGATAAACAAAACACAAATGCAAATCTAAATAATAGATGCAACACAAAGTTTACATAAATCACTTAGAGTCCTTCAGATTTCATCACCTAATTACCACCAATGAGATCAATTCATAAAAGTATCGAATCCAACGCAAAGTTTGGTTTGCAATCCTCTTCTTTATTGATCAATTCCATTCACAAAGCATGAACGCAAAGTTTCACAATTTTGCTTCAAAAAGGGCAGCACTTCGTTGCAAAATACTAAAGGATTCCTTTACAATGGAAATCCCTCACATTATATAGAAAGAGGGATGAGCAAAATTAGGAAACTGATTGAGGAAATTAAGGAAAGTTAGGTGAGCGATTTTAGGAGATCTCACCTAACTTTGACCAAAGTCAAAGTGTAATTTGTTTTCAAAATATTACATCTTCGAGCTTGGTGTAATTACAATTTACAAAAAGACATTTAAGATGTCAGGAAATATTTACAAGATGCATAATGGGATGCACCGGAAATGTCTAACACTGGAGAATAGGAGCTTCTTCATGTTTCTTTGCTTGGGCGAGTCTTCATACTTCTTCATGGTCTCCTGCATGAACCTTTTATTTGGAAGAACCAAGATCAAAGAACATCACCTTCGGGATCACTTGACGAGATCTGGAGAGAAACGCAAGGATGGTGAATCAACGGCGTTAGCGAAAAAGCAGCATTGGGAAGCGTGAAACGAGCAACGATGATGGGAAAGCGTGGAGCAGATGACAAGGCACGCAAAACGATGCACAAAAAGGAAGGAACAAGGTTCAGGAGTGAAATGGATAGAAATGAAGTTCATCTGGAAAAAGATTGTAAAAAGTGTAAGGGCGCTAAAATTCAGCGCCCTTACATTCTGGAAATTTCACTTTGATGCAAGGGTGCTAAATTTTAGCGCCCTTGCATTTCTGAGAGTTAGAAAATATTTTGACATATTTATCATGTCATGGCGCTAAATTTTGGCACTTCAGCATCTGAGACGTGATTTTGTAAAACAGATGTAACGGTGCATGAAAACGGCGCTTGGGGTTTGCAAATTGTTTGTCTGCATGGAGTTGCCATTGAAATTGGAGAATAAAGAGAAAGCAAGGGTAACAACTTACCAAAATGAAACGCGAAGAGTGCTGAAGAGGAATGGTGAAATTCTCAGAAAAACGTGTTTGCAATTTGAAGAAAACTCGCCCAGCATGAAGAGAGGAAGAACCAAAAAACATAACAATGAAAATGGCGAATTAAAAGACTTTTAAGTAAAAGAGAAAAACGAAAACCTAATCTCAAGTCGAGCAATAAATTTAGGCACGAAAAGTGGCACGATTGACAAAAAATGCGAAAATCATGAAGAAACGCGCCAGGGCCAAAAAAAGTTTGAGTGTCAGGAAAAAGTGTAATGGAGCTAAAATTCAGCGCTATTACATTTTAGAAAATTTCACTTTCATGCAGGGGCGCTAAATTTTAGCGCCCCTGCACTTTTCATACTTAGCCAAATTTTGGCTTCAGGGCAGGAGCGCACTTTTACAGTGCCACTGCATTTTTCGCAATTCGCTAAGTACGAACAGTGAGACTTCGCGAAGGGGCTCGTTTCGAAGGTCTTCGCGAGGCGAACATAGGGGGATGCTCGAATTGACTATTCGAGGCTTTGAAACGCATTTCGAGGTAGCTTGAAAATCACTTCGTTATGCGTACTTGAACTTCACGAATCCTAGGAAACGGACAAGTTTCGTAGGGGGGTTATCCGTGGAACGAGCGCTGCTAGATTCCGTGATAACACACTTCACAACAACTATACCCAAATATGAGCTTAACCTCAATAACTATCACTAGGATAATCTCAACTAGTCATAAGAAAACCTCTTTATAGCTAATAAATACTTTGCACATTCATCTGTATATAAAACAATATTAAAATCCCTTGAAATAATTTCAGATAATTTCAGTTATGTTTCCATAGGCATCAACAAAGTATAAATACATTGAGCCTGACTCATTGAATGGTTTAACAATTAGGTTTTGCTTGAGATTTTCCTTGTTTATGATTGAGAGCAGATAATCTCCCCTTCACTTTGGGCTCAGCTTAAACATAGGGGGGTGTTCCTAGAGGTATGCCTTAACAAGCATTCAATCAAACAAAATAAAAAATTAATGCACTTCACAGCTACTGTACCCAAATATGAGCTTAACCTCAATAGTTGTCACTAGAATAAGCTCAACTAGTTGCAATAAAACCTCTTTATAGCTGATAAATACTTTGCACATTCATCTGTTGTAATATCTTAGGGTTTTCAACTGAATAACCAGTTACAAATCTTGGGTTAACTCAGCAACAATAGCATCTATGATACAACCCTTACGGTTTGACCCTTGTTCTTTCAATCAGATCTAACCTGATATATTAAAATCATAGGTCTGCAAACTAACTGTTAGTGTTATAACTGCAAACTGGAACTTAAACTTTCACCATTCACACAAATGTAAAAAGACAACTCAGTTACCATACACTTTTGCAAATAGGCAATAAATAACGATCTCAAAATGCATTAAAATTTGAGCATGAAAGTATAGATTTTATTGTTGTCGGCAGAACTGTGAGGAATGCTGACAATCCTTGACCCGATTCAGGTATGATCTCCTTAGGGTTTCGACCTGCTTGACTCCTGGAAGGAAAACCCAGATGCACAATGATATAATCGCTCCAATGGAAAGAGAGCTCACCTCCAAAATGAGGGATTGAGGCATGCAACCCTCAATCTGTTGCTTCTCTAATTTGCAGATCCTTACACAGGTTGATAGTCTGTGTCCAATTCTGAGTTGTAAAACAGCTTCCCGTTAGATATTGGTGAGTGCTCTTAATGTCTGCATAAACTTTGGCTTCCAAATCTAGCTTCCCAGGTCTCCTACGTTGTTCAGTGATAAGCCCTTGACTGTGGCAGATCTTTGTTTGAGATCTGCTTGTGGAATTGCCTCCCAGCAACCTCAGCACCTAGGGATTGTTGCTTGATAAACTTGTTGGAATAATTTGTCATTGATGTCAAGGTTGAGCTGTGTACTTAAGTGCTTGAGCTGCTTGAGCTGCTTGCTCACTTGGTTGGGGTGCTTGCTTGTCTATTTCACCTGCTTGGTTGTGTGCTTCAGTTGCCTGGTTGTCTGCTCAGCAGCTTACTTGGCTTCTTGTTGTCATCTTGCCATATCAACTTGTTATGTCAGCTTGATGAATCTCCTTTTCCACCTCAGCAGTTTGAAAATTCTAATTCTTTATAAGGCAGCGAACACTTTCTATGAGGTGGCTTCATGATCATAGGTGGCTTAATGAATTTCTAACAATTCTCATTTTAGCGGTGGCAAGGTGGATGTTTTTATTGAATGGCATGAATTACTTATGGAGGCGGCTTTGTTATAAAATAAAAACCTGTTACCCCCCGATTGTATAGCTACTATTTCATAGGGCGATTGATTGTAATGATTGGATCAATGTGATGAATAAAACATACTGTTCTTGTTATTAAAATGAGTGTGTTCCATTTAATGATTGTCTCATTTGATTGTTACTTCTATTGATGTAATTCTTGATGAATGTTGCATGCAAGTTGTTGAATAATGTTTATTCTAACTTTTGAAATGTTTCATGTATACTGCTTTGTTGTGAACATATGACTTCCGTTGTTGTGTCATTGAATGCAGGTATGCGTACCATTCTTCCAAGCAGAGGAGAAATATCACTCAAGAGAGGAGCTTGGTCGAGTAAACAGTAATGAGAACCACTTGAGCATATACACACACGTCATTATAGGTTTGAAGGAACCAAGTCAGTTAAGTTGATCTTGATAAGTCATCCATAGGCTTTAGGAGTCTAGTTTACTTCTTTGTGCTTTGTGAGCGATGTTTATTTGTCTATCAAACTTACTATACTGTGATCATTGTGTGGAAAACGTGAGTGGATATATGTGTATAGGTTGAGTGAGTATGTATACACATGTATACATTATGTACACGTATCCATATGTATAAACATATCGATATAGACATATGATCGGCAAATGGATATGCTCATACGTATGTGTCAACATGGTATACATACACATACGTATACACAAAGGTATATACGGTTATACACATGTATATACATACACACGCTACCTATTATCTGTGGATATAAATAATATTGTGATATTATTGCCTGGTAATTTACATATATATGTATGTAGACATGTATATATCGATTTATGTATATATAATAGGTAAATATATGTATATATATTATAGTAAGATAATATATATATACATTACTTAAGTAATGAGGAATATATATATATATATATATATATATATATATTAATAATTACATAATATATATATATATATAAATAGTTTAAAATATTTTAAAACTCTAAAGTGAAAAATTAAAAGATTAAAATTTTACTTGAAGTAAATATTAGAATGGAACTATAGAGAAATAATAAATCTCTTAAATTAAACTATAGAGAAATGACAAATCTCATCACCAAATAAAAGTGAATCGAGCTATTTCACTTAGAAGAATTTAAATCATATAGTTTCAATGGGAAATCGAAACATTTTAAAAGTGATTGATAAACTTTTGAAAAAGGCAAAATATTTGCTCTTAAACCTTGAAAGAGCTTTCCCGTGAAAAAATGGCGCTTGAGGAAGAAACACAGGTCGCCTGGAAGAAAATTTCAACCATTGCTGGGAATGAGGGCAACACAGCCTGTAAATGGTGAGGTGTATGAAGTATTTCCTTGACTAATTCATTGAAGGATGAATCATTTTCATATGGGCACCATTACTGGTAAGTTTCCTGTAGGTGGCGATTTTGTTTGCTGAGTTGAATTTTTCTTGTTTTGCTAGCTCAATCTAAGGTCGAATCACTTCAATATTTGATGAGTAAGGGGTTAGAAACCCGCCATGTTTCTCTTTGAACTTTTTTGGGCATTGTGCTGTCATTTCTCATGCCTACAATGGTGGAAAACGTTGCATTTCAGGCTCTATAAATAGACGCCTTACCATTTTGTATTTCACCTCTTGCTGAATCTGAGTTTTATATTTCTCTAAGCTTTCAATACCATTTCATATTTTTGTGTTCATACTCTATTTTCTGAGTGAAAAGACAGAGGATATTGCCAACAAATTACCACATTCAAAGTTTAGTTCCATTACAGTTGAGTGAGAAATCATTAGAGAGTTCATTTTGAGTGGATTTTAATTCATAGAGAGTTCATTTAGAGTGAGAAATCATCATTTGAAAGTCTGTTATAGTGAGAAGCCATTGATTTCTAGAAGCTTGATTGAAAGAGGGACTGGAAGTGCGATTTGGGAAGGAATAGCTTATAAACAGGCATGGAACTTCATCATTTTACATCTTTTAATTTGATTGTTGGTTTCTATTTTCTTGTGTTTGTTAGGTATGCATTATCTATAAGTGTTTCCTGAAAACAATATAGCTATAAGGGGAAATGAACTATTAAGGAGAATATTTATAAGTTATGCATGAAAGGGAATTTGTGTTGACGGAATTTATGCATAAAAGGGAATTTGTATAAAGGGGATTTATGTGAAAAGAAATTAAGGGAAAGGTTTAATTGTTAGCATAAAAGGGAAAATTATGTGAAAGAAATAAGGGAAGGGTTTTAAATGCATTTAGAATGAAAATTGCATGTTTTGTATGATCTCCATATAAGGAGAATACGATGATTTAGTTATTATCTATTAGGATCGAAATGAAGGCAGAATCAAGTAAGGTCTTAAGGCTTAAGTTATTAGGTTAACTAAGACAAGCTAAGCACTCCTAGGATAAAGATATCCGGATTAGGAGTTATGTTACAAGACACTTGTAGACTGTTTCGTTTCTAAGTAGTGTTGATGTGTTTTTCGTGACAGCACCAACGCAGAATAAAGTCACCAACAGCTACCCTATTCTCTCTTGATCAAAGTATCTAGCACGCTCAGATTGCGAGAGAGTTCGTGCGTTCAACTCCAAGGTTCTTTTAGTGCGAATAGGCTCAGTTGGCTCGATGTGATTTGCTGGTATTTCAAGGGGACTTACGGAATTGTTCAACAGCAGAGGAAGGGGGTTTCCACAATTCGACAGATTTGTCAATGAAGCATAGATTTCCTATTTTAACCAGAAAGTACTGAATGTAAAGTGGTGTAAGGTCTAGAGAGTCTAAATTTAAGTGCGGGATATGGGGCTCAACTTCAGCAAACTTCAACCAAACTTCGCTTTGCCTCACCTCGGATAGCTTCCACGGAGTCGGTGCAATCTTCAAGGAGTAGTTCAAGGTGTTCAGATCACAACTTAGCATGATAATACCATCACAACGACGCATATAGACATACAAATCAAGATCGAAGTTAAGTACATGATATTCCAGTTGACCACATAAGGCGCATTCACCATTAGCAAATACACTAGTGGTATGGATAGACGAAGTTGCTTAGATCAAACACCACATTCCACAGCTAACATCTACTTGCATAAAAATGAAATTACGCTACTTGAAGTAGAAGGGATGAAGAAACCTCGCTAGCTATCCATAACAAAGACGAATTTCACCATCAATGAAAAGATCTTTTATTATGAAAGTTTTACACAACAATCTCTTGCAAAAGTTTTCAAGGGAAAACTTTCCTTCTTCTTCAACTACACTATCAATCTATACTAAGCTACTTCTAAGTTGTCCCTCTATTCTAACTTCTACTCTCTAATTCTACTTCTAATTTTTAATGAGATACAAATGAGGGGGACTCCCCCTTTTATAGTTGGCCAAGTCCAACGGATGGCTCAGATTACAATCGGCTGGATGGCCCAGATTGTGCCACCTCAGCCCTAAACAAGATTCGCCCTAAAAACCGCCACAAAGGAGAGGGGTAATAAATGAGCCATTAATGTCCATCATCCTTCTAGAAGATTCCAGCTTCGAAACGCGTTCACACTGTTCTTGATTTTCTTCTTGACGTTGTTCTTCAACTTTGCTCGAGCTTCCATTCTTTTCTCTCCATCTTGAGTTTTGAAAACATTTCTTCTTTGTCACTAAGTCTCAACACTTAGCCAATTTCTTGCAACTTTTCTTCCTTCGAGGTTGAAATGTCATCTTGAATCACTTAAGTCATCACCGCTTGGTCTCGACGTTCCTCCTACAAAACAAGCAAGGAGAAGAGCATTAGAACACTTCATAATATAAATTCACTTTACTTACCTAATTTTCACGCTCTAACTTCCAAGCGTTCATCGTCTTCACTAGCCAATTTCGCGTTCAAATTCTCCATGCCTTAGTCAAATTTCAACCTCCTCAAGGGCGTACAAAGAGATGCACTTTAAGATCATCTTTTGAAGGTGTTAACTTCAACTGCATCTTCTTCAAGAAATTTAACCCACCAGCTGAAGCGTCGACAATTTTTGATTTCATTCATCTCCGGCTCAGGAAGATTATCTTCACGAAGAATTTGAGAAAATTCACCTACGCAGTTCCTTTCAAATTCATTGTCTGGAGGATTTTACCTTGAAAACACATTTTCTTCACATTTGCCTTAGAAAATTTTAAAATTTCCCTTAGGAAAATTCATAATTTGAGCACCGATCAAAAATATTCATCTCGGAAAACTTGGCGAAGCGTGGAAGACCTTAAAATCCATTCCTCATCGATAATCCTCAATACCCAGAAGGAAAATTTCTTCAGAATTTGTCGAACTCATGGGTATACAACGAACGAGTTCATTTGATTTTTTTGAATTTTCCACCTTGGAAAGATAACTTTAGCAAAAAAAATTTTAGCTCCTCACCCCTGTGAGTACTTTGTTGCTCTGACTTAAAAATTCTTTATCAACCTCGCGAAGCAGGCACCTTCTGACTTCATCTCTGGCAAATTCATTCGTATCCAGGAAATTTCATCACTTCACCAGACTTGGGCATTTTTCCTCTAAAGAGGTGGAATTTTGAAACACTTAGAAAAATATTTAAAATCACTTAGCACTTTTGAAAATTTTGCCTTAGAAAATTTTACTTCAACTTCGTTCACCTTGCCCGTGAGGAGAATTTTATTTCATCAACTCACTTAGAAAAAATTATTTTCATTACCTTGAACGCATTTCATACCATGAAGGACACTTTCATTTAAAATTCCCACGCCTAGCATATTGTTTTTATTCATATCACCTTGCACTTGGCGCATTTAGCACTTAGAAGAGGATGCTTCACATCCACGCCTAGCATCATTCATCCCTTGGCAATTTCCAACGCCTAGCACATTTGTATGTCATGAAGAAAATATTTTCTCAACGCCTTGCACATTTTCATTTCCCCCTTAGGCGCATTTTTGATGTGTGGAAGAATGAAATTCTTACTTAGAATATTTTAGTAATTCCTCCCTAACTTGGGCGCATTTTGACTTGAAGAGGAACATTTTCAATTCTACCTTTGACTTGTGTCTTTATGTGCTTTCAACGCCTTGTCTTCTTCCTTCTCCTTGCATGGATACTTTGTCTTTTTCCTCCTTTGCATGAATTCAAATTTCTTTAACTCATTTTGCCTGTACATAATGCCTTGAATACTTTTGTCCTTTTCCTCTTTTGCATGAATACCAACTTTGCATGGGTGTTTGTCTTTACATGCCCTTACTTGGGCGCATTTTGCTATGTGTGGAGGATGAAAATCTTTGACTCCTTTGACTTCTTTCTTGTTAAGTCCTCTTGGGCGCATTTTGGGCATGGTGGAGGATGAAAATTGTTGACCCTTTTGACTTTCTCCTTGGGTGCATTTCAGCTTGCTAGAAGATGGGTGCATATTGCATGTGATGAAGGATGAAACTCTTTGACTTGTTGACCTCTTTTGTAAACATGGCGCATTTCAGCTCTTGAGAAGGATGGGCGCATTTTGACTAGGGTGGAGGACGAGTTTCTAACTTAGAGAATTTTTAGCATCTTGCTTTCAAGGTGGGCGCATTTAGCCTATGCTGAAGGATGAAACATTTTGACTTCTCTGACTTTCTCTCAAGATGGGCGCATTTTACCATAGGAGGAGGATATTGCTTGATACTTAGAAAATTTTCATGCTTGGCTCTTGCAGCTGGGCGCATTTTGCCATGTGAGGTGGATGAGAGTTATACTTAGCCACTTTTCTTGCCCTCGCCTTAGATTTTCTTCTTGGGCGCATTTGGCATAGGGAGGTGGATGAAATTTTAACTTAGAATATTTTCTTCACATTCCCAAGGCAAGTTGGGCGCATATGGAGGCATGAGCAGGATATCTTCACCACTTAGAAAATTTTCAATCATGCCTGTGAGGAGGGCGCATTTAGGGGGTGGTGGAGGATAAACTTCTACACTTAGAAAATTTTTTGCTATCAACTCTCAAGGTGGGCACATTTAGCCATAGGTACAGGATGAAAAACATTGACCTCTTTGACTTTTATGCTACATGGGCGCATTTTGGCTAGGCAGGAGGACGAGTTTTGGACTTAGAATTTTCTCCTCTTCATCAACTTGGGCGCATTTCCAGGTAGCTGTAGGATGAAGTCCAATACTTAGCCATTTTTTTTCGTCTTCGCCAGTTTATCCATGCCCTGCTATTTATAGTAAGTCTCCCGATTTTTGCATCTCTAAAGCTCAGAATGATTTGAAATTTTGAGTGCTGGATCCTCACGACCTTGTTACCCTGTTGACACTGCCATTTTTAGTTGGCCTACTATTTTTAGCCCAATTCTGAAGGAGGTTTACTATAAATAGTAACTGTGTGCCTCTGATACCTCCACAACTCCGTTTGATTTGAAATTCGAATGATGCACTCCTCACCACGTGACCTGCCTGTCAACATCGGCGCATGCTGTTGATTTTCTATTTTTAGCTTGTTTCCAAAATGACTTACTATAAATAGTAAGTGCTCCGTTTGCCTTCAAATTTTACCAGCAAATAGCCTGAGAGATGTTGATCGCGGTGGTTTACACTGGTTTTCGAAAATTCTAACTTTTTACCCTTCTTTTTAGGTCCTGAAGCTGGAAACCCTAATTTGCTCAGCATGCATATCAAATGATCTTTGTTTGTTCTCGTTTCTACTGCATTGCGATCAGCTCATGATTTTGAAGTGCTGGGAGGCGGCTGCCGGGATGCACCTGCTAAAAATAGTAAGTTCCCAAATGAGTGATTATCCTGTTTTGCATGTCACATCATCGCGAAGCTCTCGAAAAACCCATAAGGAATATGCCGACATGCAAAGAAAACCCTGACATGCAAACACTAAAAATAGCCTCCAAAGGCTGAACTCTAAAAGTTGTCATCTCGCTTTGCATGTTATACTGTCGCGAAGGTCTCTGAAAACCCAGAAGGAATCCTCAGACATGCGTTGAAAAACTCTGCATCTAAGCCCTGAAATTTGCTCCGGAAGCTGGACTGCTAAAAATAGAAAGTTATCTGTTTTGGCTCAAATTTTGCATGCGAGTAACTTGATGTGCTCTAAATGCAGTGACTGTCGGAATCTCAAAAATGCTGAAGGAACGCCTTGAATTGCACACTTAATAAAAATAGTAAGTTGTTGGAATTTGATTAAATTTTGCAAGGAGCCTGTTGGAAGCATACTGACAGCAACGTTAATCTCTATTTTCAATTTATTCACCTCATTTGACCTCAAATTGGCAAGGAGGATGGAAACCCTAATTTCTAGACTTGGCCAAAATTCAAGTTTAAACTCAATGACGGCCACAATCCCGGAAAGACAGACAGTAGAAAAGAGAGACACCGACAAAACAAACTAAAATCAAGCCAAAAGTTCAGAACGAAGCAAAAATTAGGGGGGTTCCCATTTACAATGGGGCGATGTGTGAAAAAGGTCACAACAAGTAGATAGTTTGTTGTAGGTAGTCTAGGGTGATTGAATACCCATTAAAGGACCTAACCTACGCGTAGTATAAGATAGCCTTAAGTCAAATCGGCCCTGAGTAGTGTTTATGATAGATGACCATTCAAAGTACTGAATGAGAATACTTTGGCCAAAGTAGTGAAATGTACGACATCCACTTAGGTGTGAGATAGTTGAGACTACACTGTCAGTTCATTGTGATCCTTGTACTAGTTCGAGATTGTGAAATAGCAAGCTTCTAGTTGTGTAGGACACAACACTATGCTCAATTGGTAATCGTTAAAGGATACCCTACCAATCTCTTCGACGAATACCAATCTCTTCGACGAAGGGAGGGCCATCTATTAAATAATGGGTGTGGGGGACCGCATTATAAGTCTGTGGTTGGCAGAAAAGCGCCCGAGTGATGTTTCTCCTCCACAACAAGCGGTTGATGTACCAAGATTTGAAAGAAAAGGAACCTGGACCTTCTTACTACTATTTGTTCAAAAGCTCTCAAGCTATATATGTAATTGTATTACTTTTGTACTCTAAATTATATTTGCAGTGAAAAGGGAATTCATGTGGAAATATAATGTAACTTGTGTGCATTTATCAATGAAGAAAGGAAAAAATTTATTGTAATGCCTTTGTTACTTGTTACTTTTATATGTTTGGAGTGAAATTTGAAAAAATTTAATTTACACAAGGGATAGGTCGTTACAAAACCCCAACCCCTGAAGATGACACAATGACAAAATTTCTTGTTGGTGGCAAAGAAGACATGGGAATTTTATTTTAGCCCAGCTTTTGTCTCTTAAAGAATTTTTATGGTGCAATTTTATTATCAGCAAGCATTAAGATGAAGTTATTTTTAATAATCACTATCTCAGAAAATGGGAGTGTATTGAAGTTTATCGGGTTCTTCATGTCTGACGACTACTTCAACAACGTCAGTTCTTAGTGTGTAAGAGAATCTTTGAAGTCCTATATTTGTCATTTTTTTTCAGCGGCATGTGAAGGAATAATGAAACCGTGTATGTGGAAGACGTTGAGAGGAACATGGTCGAAAAATGAGTAAGAGGTGGTGTGGCCATCTTCTGGCGTTTTCTCTTGAAGACATGATCACATTCAATTTAATCGATTCTCTATTTTTTGGTTTCTGGTGCCTTCATTACTCAATGCGGGTTGTGTCGGTTATTGTTTATTGTGTGGCATGTTGCTTCAACGTATGCAAAAAATGGACGTTTGAATGAGATTGGTGTGTGTCATAAATGTGTCGTGAATGCTTATGTCTAGAGTAGTGGATGTGAATATTTTATGAAGCATGTTTATTGAAGGCAATGAAATCTTACTTTAGGTGTCGGGTTAATTCTCTGCCTATGGCGGCTTGAAATAAATTCCAACGTTTTTACTATTCATGAGTTGTGGTTTTCTTAAGACAGCAAGTAGCGTCAATTTCATTGTCAACGATTTATTTGTTGAGGCAACTCTTTATGAAGATGGAAAAATAATGTCTGATTCTTTTGGAGGCAGTTTTATACATGGCATCCTCAGTATAGTGGATAGCTTTTTAAAAATAACACTTTCATTTATATCGATTTAAAAAAGGTGAGACAGTGTATGGGATGCCTAGCGTTATTGACAGTCTGGGTGTGAAGTGTTGAATGTAGTGGACTGCGTTATTTCTTTATGATGAGTTCAGAAATTATAATTGGTGGTCTTCAAGTTACGGGAATTTTCTGAGTTGGGATGTGTGTAAGAGACTGGCGATATGAATATTTTTAATTGAAATCGATTGAAATGGTTTTCTTTGCAGTTCTTGATCTACATCGAGTCTTGAATATCTTTGACATGTTTTTTGAGTTTGGTATGAAGGGCTTAGTCACACTTATGGTCTTGCATAAAAGGCGATATCTCTTACTTGTTGACGTGGTTTTCGCGACCGCACCAACACAGAATAAAGTTGCCAACGGCTACCCTATCCTCTCTTGAACAAAGTTTCCTGCATGCTAAGATTGCGAGATAGATCATACATTTAACTCCAAGGTTCCTTTAGTGCGAATAGTCTCAGTTGGCTTGATGTGATATTGCTGGTATTTCAAGGGGACTTACACAATTGTTTGACAGTTGACAACAGACAGCGGACTAAGGGCTTTCGTGTAATTAAAATGATTTAGCAAGTGAGTACAAATCTCCTAATCTAACCAGAAGTGGACTGAAATTAAATGAGTGTAGGGCCTAAGAAGTTTATGTTCTATTCTAAATGCAAGATATGTGGAGCTCGACTTCAGCAGACTTCAACCGGATTTCACCTAGCCTCGCATCGGACAGCTTCAGCAAAATCGGTGCAATCTTCAGGGGAGTAACGAAGAATATTCAAAGTATAATTCAACATACATGTACCATCACAATGATGCATACAAGCATATGAATCACAATCGAAGTTAAGTTTGAAATGATGTCCAGTTGACCATGCAAGGCAAACTCACCGTCAGCGAGTCGCTAGTGGTATGGATAAAGAGAAGCTACGTCGATCAAACACCACAAATCCAAAGTAAACTACTTGCATGAACTGAAAACTACACTACTTTATGCTACTTGAAGTTGAAGGGATGAAGAAATCTTGCTAGCTACTTATAACAAAGATGAATTCACCATTCAATGAAAGATCTTTTATTACAATAGTTTTTCGCAACAATCTCTTACAAAGTTTTCAAAGGAAAACTTTCCTTCTTCTTCAAACTACACTATGCTAAGATATTACAACTAAAGTGCCTCTGCTCTACTCTCTAGTTTGATCTCTAAGCTCTACCTCTACTGAGTACAAATGAGGGGGACTCCCCCTTTTATAGATGGCCAAGTCCAACGGACGGCTCAGATTACAGTCGACTGGATGGCCCAGATTGTGCCACCTCAGCCCTAAACAAGATTCGCCCTAAAAACCGCCATAATGGAGAGTGGGGCAATAAATGAGCAATTAATGGCCACCATCTTCTAGAAGATTCGCGTTTGTAGACGCGTTCACACTGTTCTTGATCTTCTTCTTGACATTGTTCTTCAACTTCTTCTTTGTCACTTGAGTTATACTAAGTCTCAACACTTAGCCATTTTTCGCAACTTTTCTTCCTTCGAGGTTGAAATGTAATCGTGGAGTACTTGCTTCATCTTCCTAAGTCATCGCCGTTTGGTCTCGACGTTCCTCCTGCAAAACAAGCAAGGAGAAGAGTATTAGAACATTTTATAATATAAACTCAACTTACTTACCAGATTTTCACGCTTTAACTTCCAAGGGTTCATCTTTCACCAGCCAACTTTGCGTTCAAATTCTTCATGCCTTAGCCAAATTTCCAAGCCATCTTGCATTTTGCTCGACACACTTCACTTTGATATTTCATCCAACTTAGGCTCGAGAAAGAAAAGCTTTCATCAGGAACTCGATCAAAAATCATCTAGGCGATCATTTTCAAATTCATTGTCTGGAGGATTTTACCTTGAAAACACATTTTCTTCACATTTGCCTTAGAAAATTTTAAAATTTCCCTTAGGAAAATTCATAATTTGAGCACCGATCAAATTCTTCATGTTGAAGGCCCCAACGAACTATGGAAGATTTTGAAATCCATTCCTCATCGCAAACATCCAATACCCAGAAGAAAATTTTCTTCAGAATGTGTCGAATTCATGGGTACACAACGAATGGGTTCATTTAATTTTCTTGAATTTTGAACCTTGGAAAAATAATTTTTTTAAAAAAATTTAATCCCGTTCTTCACATTTGTGAACATTTCTTGTTGCTCTGACTTGGAAATATTTTTGTTGACCCTGTGCAGCTGGCATCATCGGACTCCTTCACTGGCAATCCTGCTCGTGCTCTAGGAAATTTCATCACTATTTCAACTTGGGTGTATTTCTCATAAGGAAAATTTCCTTGCCTTAGAAATTTTTTTGAATCACTCAGCACTTTTGAAAATTTTTCCTTAGGAAATTTTATTTCATCCTCCTGTGGTGAGAAATTTTTTAATGTTTCAACTCACTTAGAAATTTTTCTTTCTTGAATGCCTTGGGCGCATTTGGCACTTCATGAAGGATATACTTCTCTTAAATTATCCGCCTAGCATATTATTTATCACTTCGCAATTTCCAACGCCTTAGTATATTTCACTTCACACTTCCTACCTTTCCCTCTTGGCGCATTTCACTAGTTAAGAAGGATAGAATATTCAATGCTTAGCATATTATTCACTTATCAACTTTACCACGTTTCACTCTATACTCACCTTTTACATGGCACATACTACATGTACAGGAGAAATAACCTTTACTACACCTCCTTGTGACCCTTCGACTTCCTTAATTTTGTCTTCACATGCCCTCATTTGGGCGCATTCAATCATGCATGGAGAATGAAACTCCCAACGTGTTTTGACTTGTTGACTTCTTAGCTTCATGGGCGCGTTTCACATAGTGAGGTGGATGAAACTTAAAACATGGGCGCATTTGGAGGTCATGAGGGATGAAACACATTCAACACCACCTTGTGGCCTTTGAGCTCCCCTATTTTTGTCCTTACATGCCCTCATTTGGGCGCATTCAAGCATGGGAGGTGGATGAAGTTTCCTACGCCCAACTTTGACTTCTTTCTAGCATGGGCGCATATGAGGATAAGAGGAGGATATCTTTTTTCCTTAGAATTTTTTTTTAGCATGCCATCACCTTGAGGGCGCATTTCACCTAGGCAGGAGGATGAACTACCAATGCCTCAGAAACTTTTTCAACAACAAGCTTGAGGTGGGCGCATTTGGCCATAGGAGGAGGATATTTCATACTTAGAAAATTTCTAACTTTCACCAGCTCTTCCTAGAGTGGGCGCATTTTGCCATGGCAAGAAGATTTTCTCAGACTTAGTAATTTTTTCATCACATGCTGGAGATGAGGGCACATTTTGGGGGGTCTACAGGATGAGATCAACACTTAGAAAATTTCTTGATGCCTCTACCACCTTGGGCGCATTTCCTGGGTGCTGTAGGATGAAATTCATGCCTTAGCCATTTTTTTCTTCGTCTTCGCTGGTTTATCCATGCCCTGCCATTTATAGTAAGTCTTTTGATTTCCATACTTTTGAAGCTTGGAACGATTTGAAATTTTGAACACAGGACCTTCATGACGTACTTGACCTGTTCACACTGCCATTCTGAGTTGGCCTGCTAAAAATAGCACATTTCTGAAGGTGGTTGACTATTTATAGTAATTGCCTGCTTCTGATACCTCCACAGCTCCATTTGATTTGAAATTCGAATGATTCGCTCCTCACCACGTGACCTGCCTGTTGGCATCGGCGCATGCTGCTAATTTGCTATTTTTAGCCCGTTTCCAAAATGACTTACTATAAATAGTAAGTGCTCCGTTTGTCTTCAAATTTTACCAGTAGATAGCTTGAAGGATGCTAATCGCGGTGGTATACACCGGTTTTCAAAATTTTTGACTTTTTACCCCTCTTTTCAGGCCCTAAAGCTAGAAACCCTAATTCATCTTGCATGCATATCAAATGATCTCCATTTGTTCTCGTTTCTGCTGCATTGCGATCAGCTCGTGATTTTGAAGTGCTGGGAGGCGGCTGTCGGGATGCACCTGCTAAAAATAGTAAGTTCCCAAATGAGTGACCATCTCCGTTTGCATGTCACGTCACTACGAAGCTCTCGAAAAACCCATAAAGAATATGCAGACATGCAAAGAAAACCCTGACATGCAAACCCTAAAAATAGCCTCTGAAGGCTTAACTCTTAAAGTTGTCATCTCATTTTGTATGTTACACCATCGCGAAGGTCTCTGAAAACCTAGAAGGAATCTTCCAACATGCGTTGAAAAACTCTGCATCTAAGCCCTGAAATCTGCTCCGGAAGCTGAACTGCTAAAAATAGTAAGTTGTCTGTTTTAGCTCAAATTTTGCACACGAGCAACTTGATGTGTCCTGAATGCAGTGTGACTGTTAAAACCTCAAAAATGCTAACGGACTGCCCGGAATTACACACTTACTAAAAATAGTAAGTAGCCGGAATATGATGAAATTTAGCTGATAGTCTACTGGGAGCACACTGACAACAACGTTAGGCTCTGTTTTCAATTTATTCACCTTGTTTGATCCTAGATTGACCGGGAAAGCACAAACCCTAATTTTAAGACTTGGCCAAATTTCACGTTTAAGCTCAATGACGGGCACAATCCTCGAAAGGAAAACATCAGAAAAGGGACAGAGAGAGAGAGAGAGAGAAAAACCAAAGCCAAAAAAGACCAGAATGGAGCAAAAATTAGGGGGTCCCCATCTTGAATGGGGCGATGTGTGAAAAGGTCACAACATTACTATTAGTTATGGCTTTCTTGAGTTAAGCATAGTTGTTTAAAAAGTCATGAAGACTTTATATTGGGTGTCAAGCTTTTTGTCTTCAGCAACTATGTTGTGAAGAATGAATGTGACTGTGAGCAATTTCTTAGCTGCGATGATGTGTTAGTAGTGTGGATCTTTTACTAGTTTGGAGTGGTTGTGATTCTATTTGTTGGGCAGCAATACTTACCTTATGTTCTAAATGCGCGTTGCTTTGACTGTGCCTAGTGAATTACCTTATGTTCTGAATGCGCGTTGCTTTGACTGTGCCTGGTGAATCAAAAATATATGATGGTCTCAGTTACTCTTCCACAAGAAATGACAAGGATGTTTGTAATGTCCCCATTTTGGCAATACGCTCTTCATTTGGATTTAGCCTATTTTCGGGAATCTGTAGGCTACTCAGATGTGTGAATTTAGGGTTTCCACTTTCAATAAGTCTTGCTTCCAGCTCAGTTCAGCTTTCTGTTGGTTTTGTGATGAACTTGCTATTTTTGGCATTGGCTATTTTTAGTAAGTCTAGTTTTGGTAGTGGTCCAGTTGGCAGCACTTCAATGAGTTCTTTTGTTGGAGCAATTGAGTTATTCTAGTTTTGGCTTTAGAAGTGTAATTTTTGGAGAAATAGTATATTTCAAAGCATTAATGTTTTAATTTTAAGTTGACCCCTTGGCCTAGTGCATTAACTTAAGTTGTTTTAAAAGGTGGACATGAAGGGGGGATGCTTCATGAAGTAAATATTTAATATTTTCTAAAGTATTTTGTGCCTTGAAGTTTGGACACCTCAATAAGGTGGAATAAAGTGTTTTAAAAATTAAAAATATTTCAAAGATGAAATAGGCGTCCCTTTTGGAGGGAAAAAAGATGGAAGCTAAAGAGCCAACAATCACCTTCAATTCTATAAAAGTAGGCCATTGCTCATTCATTTATCATCTTTGGAAAAATATAACAAAATGTTGCTGGATTGAATTCAAAACCCGGCTAAGGGGAAGCTTAGCAATTTGACTCCATTCTTCAGGCCTGAAACTATGGTTCCCTAGATGGTGGATTGAGAGTGTGCTTCATCCAAAAGTGCACATTGAGCTTCAAAGTTGAAGATTTGGTAGTTTTTGATAATAATTTTCAGAATTGTGTTTGCTGGTCATATCATGGCTGAAGGAGGTTTTCATTAACAGCTTTTTGTATGATTTTTATGTGCTTCTGGGTATTGAAGAAATTGATTCCTAGGACATGGGCGCCCCTTCCCACAGAAGAGCAGAATTTAATTCAAAGTATTTAAGTTTATAATGCAAAATCGCCCCTCCCAGCCAGGCCGTACCATTCAAGAGAGCATTGAAGTTTGTGCCAAATAATTGAAGGGAATTTGATGCGGTTTCAATGTTGCAACTTGGGCGCCTATCCTCCAAAGAGCCTTTACATTTCATTTCATTCCATTCGGAGGTATATTGATGAATTTGTGAGCATTTGATTGAATTTTTGTTTGTTGGTTGTTTATTTTCAGTTTGCTGGTTTGAAAAATCAGATTGCTTAAGGTTCAGATTTTGGTTTGATTTTCAATAATTCAAAAGGGTATCTGTTGGCGTAACAACTAGCACCTCTGGAGTAAGAGTTGGTACGGACAGCTATGCACACTACGCAATGAGTGCTCTTCAAATTAGGAGGGGAATCTCCCTCGTCGTGCTTGACAAAAATACATGTAAAGGGAAATAAACTAAACTAATTCCTGTCTTTTTGTTTCAGCTGTAGAGGTACAAGGCTTTCTCGAAAACTATATACGTTGCAGCTGAGAATTTTCTCTGGTTTCGTAGATTCACTAAATACAACTAAACTTAATTGCTTAAATTCTATCCAGTCTCCTCAAGAAAACAGAGCATGAGGAAACGGACCAAGGTTTGACTATCAGACGATAAACAAGTATAGACTCTCAACTTGAAGGCAAGGTGGCACATCTATTTGCTCAATCTAAACAAGTTTATTGATAACAACATCACACGATAAACTGAATACGGATTCTCTACTTGAGGGCAAGGTGGCACAACCATTATCTCAATCCGAATAAGTTTATTGTTCACAACACCATACGATAAACAAGTGCAGATTCTCTACTTGAAGGCAAGGTAGGCACAACTATCATCTCAATCTGAACAAGCTCATTGAACACAAAACAGATTTATCTAAACTATGGAAAGAATTCACCATCACAATCGCATGAAACCCTATGTGGCATAACAATTGATCATAAGAGCAAAGACGCATGAACAAATACCAAAAGAGCAATATTGAGGGCAAGGTAGGCGCAGCATATATTTCTCTCTCAAGCAAAAGTTATTTACAAATGAGCAAAACTCTTATTTATATACATCAAGGTGTAGGTAACCCTAAAATCACCTTTGATATCTACAATCTTGCAATGCATGCAAGACGGTTTCGCCAAACCCTAATGAAGTAGAAACTATACAGCTTAACTCCGAAAGCTACCACGCTAACCGGCTACATTTAACCTAATGAACCATGTGCAAGCATGCACGCCCTTATTTAAAGCAAAGTTAATCGGATACTACCCCTTAATCGAAACCCTAACCCTAACTCCCGCCAGGATGATAATTCCAAGGACGATAAGCATGTGTTAAGTCAGCAAGTAAACTCAAGATCAAAGTCGGAAAGTTAACCGCTGCTCATGACTCAACCTCTTTGAAATTAATCGCAGGTTCCAACTGGCAGATCACTCCATGTCATCTCGGTCTAACACTTCGACCAAGAACTCATCAATCTCTCTGTCATCTGGCACTTTGATGCTGCCCAAAACAACAGTCTGTTTCTTTAGTTCTCTACCACTTTCTGTGACTGTGTGCATGCCATCTTTACAATCTTCAGTCGCCTTCCTGAGACTGGCTGCAATCACTGAAATATTCTCTAACTTAGGCACCAATGGTTCTCCTTCAAGGCTGTCATGAATCAGCTTCTCGAATTCAGCTTGTACTTTGTCCAACTCAACATACGTGCCATCTTCAAGAAGATAATGACACGGAATCTGAACAACGAAACCGCTGACAAGTGCAAGTACTCCAACCACATCATCCTTGAGTGAAAATAACTTGGTAGAAATCTTCTCACATATTTCCATTTTGAGAAGGTGCTGCTCTCTCCAAGTAAAAACCTTGTCTTGATCCTCGACAATCTCCAAGGCATCATATGCAACCGACAACTGAGATACAAGAATACGATCCTTTGCCAAACTCTTTGCAACCGCAACTTCAAGCAACTGAATACCCTGACGGAATTTATGTGCATCACTCCTCAACTGATACAAATCTGCAACAAGACGCCGACCTGTAGCAACTAAAATTTCAATCCAGTTGTCCAAAAGTCTGCCATGACTAACTAACTGATCCAGCTTTCGTTGTTCTGCAGGTGTATTATGAGGAAGAACAGGTGCTCTACTCGAATTTCCATGAACAAGATCAGAAATGTACTGACAAAGTTGACTATTTTCAGCCTTGAGTAAGGCCTTATCTTCTCCATCCTTCGTGATTCGCTCTTCAAGATTATTAGTGATGATCTTAAGAAGAGTCACATATGTCTCTCAAGTGGTCCTGCCAAGATTAGCCTTAGTAAAAGTGAAATCACCAACTTCGACTTCATCCAAGCTTTTACCCTCTGGAGGAATGGCAACTTCGATAACAATCTCTGATTCTGGAGTTTTCTCAATATGCACCTGTTTCTTGATCTTCTTGTTCGACCTTCTTTGATAAGGTTCACCGAACTCAGACAAATCAAGGTTGTACGAAGGTTCTCGCCTCTGTCTTCCCAAAGACTTCTCGAGCCAACAAGACTGAACAATATTTTCAATTCGAGGAGAGACTGTCCCTGATGTATCAACCTGTGGTGGTTCGGGTGTCTCCGATCCAGCTTGAATTGGTGTCTCAGGCTCAAAATCTATGTCAATAGGTTGCATGTGAGGCGGACTAGGAGGTTCAACGTGCGGTTCAGCCTGAATAATTGTCTCTACTGGAATCTCAGGAACATTCTCAGCTTGTTTCTGCTTTCTCTTACCAGTAGCTCTTTTTCCCGTGTTTCCACTGAGTTGAACCCCTTCAGGAGGTATCACAATAGTCTTGACTCAAGGTCTTACCTTAGAAGTAGAAGGCAACGAAGAGAAATCCTTTGGCGGCTCTGTCACAGGAACTGACTTCCGTTTCCGTTTGCTCTCCAAGAACAACTTGCTAGTCTTGATAACTGATCTTGAAACTTCCTCAATAGAAGTATTCTCCTTAGCATACCAATCAGGTGAGCGAAGTGGCTGCCGAGCAACTTGATCTTTGACATATGAATTGAGAAGAACTTCTCCATCATCATCTGATAGACTATCAACATCTTTTGATAGGTAATCAGAGAGCTGACAGATAGTGAGTCTACAATAGTGACGACAATGAACCTCGAATTCATCTTCACAATTAGCCCAGAAATCTTCAAGTGCTGGCTTATGTGCAATCCCTCACTCCAACCTGTCTGCATAATGACCGAGAGGATCATAGGAACGCCTCTCAGTATGAGTCTTGAATTTGAACCTTTCTATCTCGGTTGACATAAGCTTGGCATCTGTTGCTGCATTGCATGTGAAAATTCCCAATGTAAATGGAAAATTGGCCGCAGTCTTATGACGATTGCGAAGAAAGAAATGAACATGTTGCATCTGCCTGAGAAACTCCATGAAGATGATCTTGTCTAACGGATACCTTGGCAACATCAGGGGCTCTCCAACATATCCATAAACCCGGATGTATGTGAAAGTAGGAAACTGGATAAACCAATCCGCCCAAGTGTCCATCGCTGATTTTTCCTCGGCAGAAATACGAATGTGCATTTCATTGTCAAGATCTCTAACTGTCCTCATAGAAAAGTGATCGTTGACTGCTCGGAAGTCTTGCTCGGATTGAGAGAACTCCAACTGAGGATAATACTCATGAACTCGTTGTACACCGAGAGTGCCATTAGTTTTTAGAAGCCTGTAGCTACCTTGAAATGCAACCAAGTAGACCAAGTATGATATCATGTGAAACTCATGATACTCGAGAAAATTAGTAATCTGCTGATGTAAGCAATCACTAATCAACATAGCCCAGTCAAAATGCTCTATGCCATCAAGAATTCTGGTAATTAGGTAAAACATCCATGAACGGAAAGTGCTAGCATCCTGTTGACCGGTAACTCGATTGAGTAAAGTTATCAAAACAACAACTTCGTCTTTGAATTCACCACGACCAACCTTTTTAGGCATGTTAGTCTTTCAAACTTTCAGCGATTTCTGAGCCACCTTCCTCTGCGAACGTTGTTGATCAGCATCCCATATTTTCTCACAGGCTTCAAGAACCACAGTAAAGTTATCTGAACGCGGAGGAATAGCAAAACATTTCTCTATGTCCTTCGGTTTGAGACTGCAAACAACCCTCCCGTCAACTGATTTGATTTGTCGTGAAGATGAGTCATAATGCTTGATGCAAGCAAGAACGAACTCAAGATCAAAAGTAGTAACAGGAATGGATGCCGCTGCCAACAACCCGGAACGCTCCAGATTCCTCAACGAATTGCTGCTAACACCCTCTAGACTGCTTAAGATTAACCACTGGATAAACATGATTCAGGTCTGTGTCTGAAGTCTTGATGAAATTATGTGCAAGAACCGATTTGGCCTTGTAATCAATGAGATTGAACTGCATTTTGAAAATGAGGACTTTTGACTGTAAAGTCGAATATACTTGAAGAACTTTCTGAAAACCTCTGAACAAGGCTAAAAATAGCCTATGACGAAAGAAATTTTCGAAGTTTTTTTGGAACGTGGGTTTTGTGCACAACGGAATTCTCAACAAACCCAAATAACTAAATTCTCGAAAAAATGTGTTTCGAGCCCACATGCAAAGAGATTCTCAGAAAAAAGCACAGAGCTTCAAAATGAAGGCTACGGGGCGATTTTCTCAAAAAAATCTAAGACGTGGGTTTTGCTACAAATGCTGAAGTATGCGAACCTAGATGATCAGATTCTGAATATGTGTTGAATTTCTTTGACATGCGAAGAAAGTACCTAAGGTGAGAAATAGAAGAAATAAGACAGAAGATAGAAAGTTGTGCTTGTCTACTTCTGAAAAATTCGCCAACTTCTTCCTTGGAACTTGATGAAACCTGCATGCAAAGTGAAAATAAAGTCTGGAATCTTCTTCCTCTGAACAATCTGAACTCGTTGATATGAAGAACGTTGAATTCGGACACCTGTAGCACCTTTAGCTTGTTGGTCGCTCAAGAAGAATATGAACTTCAAAGCTAAAGATGATGAAATAATAGACGCCATTGCTTGGTTAAATAGATTTTCATCTATGAAATTCGCATAAAGCATGGAATCTTTGAAAAGTGTGCTTGGCTTGTGATTGGACCTCATTCCAGTTAACTGAAACTAAGATAAGCTAAATAAATCGCCATGCTTTAGGGTTTCCCTTTTCAATCTTCAGTTAACAACTTCATGCGATTTTGACTTTAGTTAGCAATCCATATTAAGTTCGCCATCCTTCACACTTGCTTTAAATTCACATTTTAGAACTAAAGCGTCCCTTTTGAGAACTAAAGTTGACAATAAGAAATTCGCCATATTTTATGCTTTAAATATTCCAAATATAGCGATCCTTTCAAGACTTCAGTTGACATAGAATGAATGCGCCAACTTCACACTTATGCTTAAGTTATCATTCTTTGTAAAATGCGTCCGCTTCACAAAACTATGCTTCATCATTTATGCCGTCCCTTTTAGAACTTCAGTTGACAAAAGGTGAATTCGCCAACTTCACAAAGTCTTCACAATTGCAACCAAATTCGCCATGCATGTGAACTTAAGTTGGCTTTCAAGAATAATCTTCAATTAAGTCAACATGCAATCAAGTTAACTCAACATGCAAGGTTGTTAACTGAACATGCGAACTGAAAGATCACTCAACATGCCAATATACGAACTGAAGATGACAACCCAGAAAACGTTTAGTCTAACTGCAGTCAGAACTCCAGTTAAGGCGTCCATTCAACTCTCTTTCGAAAATTCAACTTTGAGCTCTTAAGGCGAATTCCAGACTCAGCCAAATTTCATGAAAATTTAAGCTAAAACCTCTGTGGGGACCTCTATTCATCTTCTGACACTAGCTGACTGACTTCTCTAATTGGCTGGCTGACAAGTGCATCGCAAAGCTGAACAAAAACTGATCAAAAGGTATCTTGAGACTGGAAACCATAAAACTGACATCTGAAGGCTCAAAAATCCAAGCGCCTTTTTCAAAAGCTGCGCTTTTTCTCAAACTAAGTCAAATTTTGACTTTTGCATCTCGTACGAGGGGAAAAATAAATCCTTCATAACTTCTGTTTTACCAATTTTCAGGACTAGATCCCAGGTTCACTGCGTAGCTGACTTCATTCTACATGACAGCTGTAAAGGCACATTTCCCAAGAAAACATCATCTGAGGGGTGAAAATCAAGGGCGCCTTTTTTGAAAAGTTGCTCTTTTCCTCCAGACTTAGCCATTTCTGGAACTGACTAGAATAACATAAAAACTTCGACTGCAAGCTGCTGAGACATCCTCTGATCTGACGGAGACAGGCAACGAAAAGCTGAACGTAACACGGACACATTGAACATCTGATATCATCAAAATGAAAGCATTAAAGGCTTGAAAAGCTCAGGCGCCTTTCTCAAAATGTGCTCTTTTGCTTTTTCTTTGATATTTTGACTAAGATTTGACCCCAGGTTTGACCTCCAGTTCAGGCACTTCAGCAACTCAGATTCACCCACTAACGAATGCGTCGCGAAGCTTGAACAATAGTGAGACAAACATCTTGGGTGGCATTTAGTCGAAATCCTTCATTTGACAACTCAAAAAGATGGGCGCCTTTCTCAAAAGCTGCGCTTTTCTCCAGTGTTAGTCAATTCTCGTCTTCGCCTCGTTTTGCACTGTATCTTCCACAACTTGCTCGAAACAGCTCCGTTTGACAAACTTGATAGCTTACTGCGAAGCTGATGTGATGCCGGACAAATGTCTGCTGGAGGTGACAAACCCTAAAAACAAGATCTAAGCCCCTAAAAGATAGGGCGCCGTTTTAAAAATGTGCTCCCTTCTCCAGAGATAGAAAATTTTGATGATTTTCCTTCAAATTTTCATTTTTCTTAAATCTCTTCAATAACAGACTGACATGACATTAACACCAACTCCATATTTGAAAACCCCAAAAATGACCTTCTGACATCACTTCAACAGGATTAAGACTAAATTAAGCAAAATGCCTTAGTGAAGCAAAAATTTTGGTTTTGGGTACAACAGTATCATAGAGAGAGATCATCTTCTATCAGTTGTACTTTGATTCTATTGAAAACACTTGTAATTTGCAGTAGTTCTCTACATTGTAAGGCTGATAACAGCAGTACTGTTTTAGTCCATTTATTACTGCTTTATTTGTGTTTAATTATCACATTTGTAACCCCTGGATGGTTTACCGCCAGTGTGGAAAAAGAACTTGTTAATTCTCTCATTTGTACCCACTGAAAAGTGGTGAATTCCCACTCACGAGTGGATGCCCGCTGTAGCGGATGAATTAGTTTGTTTTGTAATCTCTTTCCCCCCACTAATTTAGTGGAAGTGCGGAATTCTTTCATGGCTGGTTCACCGCCTAGCTCCATTCAATTGTAATTTCATTTCAGTTATTGGTAAGTTATCTCCGCCATATGACAACACCTCTCCTTCATTGGGATTGAGTGTGCATTCTTGGCATTGAGATCATTTTAAATTGGTTTTCAATTTTGGAGCTAACGCTAATTCATTTGGCGTAGTGTTGATTGTGTTGTAAAAATTCCAAGAAAAATTAAGGGGCATATTTCAATGTTGTATTGAGAAGTTTGGTTCTAAAAAAACATATGGAGTCGTTTGAGAAGGGTGCTTAATGTTTTAAAAAAGGGGTCATCACTGGAGTTGAGTATGGTGATCGTATGTTTGCTCCGTGCTTAGCATTTTTATCGAACTGCACCTTTTGAAGAGTCAAGCTTGTATGAAATCATAAGAGTGAAGTTGTAATCTTGGATGTGCTAGACAGAGGTTGTTGAATTTCAGTTTTCTAATTTTGGACAGCTTGTATGTGGATGTGAGCCTCACAGTTCATGTGAAGGCATTGCTTAAAATCAGTGGTTTGCAGTTTTGTATTCGAAGTCTAGAGTTGGTACTTCAGCCACTGGAGTTGGTGCTTCAGTGTTTTCGGAGTTGGTGCTTCGAAGGAGAGTTGGTGCTCTCGGTGGGTTGGTGCTTCAACCACTAGAGTTGGTGCTTCGGTGTTTTCAATGTTGGTACTTCGAAGGAGAGTAGGTGCTCTTGGTGGGTTGGTGTTCACTATATGTAATCAGGGTTGGTGCGATTTGGAGATAATAAAAGCAATATTTTGTTGTGGTTTTTTACCTGAAAGGGTTTTCCACATAATCCTAGTGTTCAACTTGTTCATGTGATTTTATGTTGTTGATAATGTTTTGTTTTCTGATTTATATGGTTTATCTGGTTTAGAGTTTTAAAAGTTCTGAAATATTGATTCACGCCCCTCCCCCCTTCCCCCTCAGTATTTCCTGTGTGATCTTCAATTGGTATTAGAGCAGGTACCTTCTGCAAAATCTTAAAAGCTTGAAGGTTGTTTCCATGTGGTCTCAAAATGAATGCTCTAGAAGGACTAGCAATGAATAGGGCTCCTCTATTTGATGGTATCAATTATGTTTTTTGGTGTGTTAGAATGAGAGCATTTTATGTTTGGAACAGCGTTGTATTTGGTTACACACCTCCTCAGAATCCTCCATCCATTGCTGATGAAAAGAGAGCTTTTGAATGCAACACAAAGGCTATCAATGCAATATTGTGTGGATTGTCAGAAAATGAATTTGTAAAAGTCATGCACTGTGACACTGCTCAAGCTATGTGGGATAAGCTCAAGAATGCATATGAAGGAGATGAAAAAGTGAAAAAGGCAAAGCTTCAAACTCTCTAGATGCAATTTGAAAGTCTGAAAATGAAAAAGGAAGAGAATGTGGCTACTTATTTTATAAGGGTGGATGAAGTTGTGAACTCTCTTAAGGGTCTTGGTGAAAAGGTTGAAGATAGTGTTGTTATTCAAAAAATCTTAAGGTCTTTGCCTTTAAGATTTGATTCAAAGATTTCCGCTATAGAAGAGATGGCTGATCTTGACCAAATGTCAATTGATAAGCTTCATGGTATATTGACAGCTTATGAGATGAGAACGTATACTGAATCTTCATCAAAGAAAGAGACAACTTTCAAAGCATCAAAGAAAGGAAAACAAAAAGAACAAGTATCAAGTGATAGTTCGGATGATGATACTGATTCAGAAGAAGCATATTTCATGCGAAAGTTGAAGAAGGATTCCGGTAGGTACAAAGGCAAGTTGCCTTTCAAATGCTTCAATTGTGGAAAGATAGGACACTATGCATCAAAATTCCCTTATGAGAAGAACGAGGACAGTGATTGTGAGAAGAAATCAAAACATTCCCAAGAAGGAGTTTCAAGGTAAGAAGCATAAGCATAAGAAATTTGCTAAAAGTCTTTATTCAAATGATCAAAATAGTTCATCAAAAGTTAGTGATATGTCTTCAGCAGAAGAAATTTTGTTTATGGCTGAAGAAGTAAACTCACCTGAGAATGAAGATGAAGATTTAGATGATGAGCAATATGATGAAGAAGCTCAAGTTGATTTTGAAGCAGAACTAATCAGTGTTTTAAGTGAAATTAAGAAAATTAGGAGAAAAAATTAGTACTTGAAGTTGCTGCTACAAGAAGAAGTTGATGCAAAAATGAAAATATCTCAAGCACTTGAGGAAGCTGAGAAGAAGATGGTTGATATGAAAAAACAGATTAAAGAAGCTGAAAATATGATTGTTAATTTGAAGGTTCAGTTGAAGAGGGAAAGAAAATTGAGGAAGAAATCAGAAATCAGTTAAAGGTTAAGGAAGAAAATGTAGAGAGACTTGAAGCTGAGGTTGTTTCTCTTAGAAACATAAGCACATCATCAACACTGTTGAGTGAAGAAAAGATAAATCAGAAAAATTCTATGTCCTTTGAAAGGATTTTAAATGCACGGAAGGCTCTTAAAGACAGAGTGGATTTGGGTTTGAAAAAGGTCAATGTTCCAAATCTGAAAATGAAGAACAGCAAAAGAGTTGCGCTGATTGCTCAATGCATTCACATTCAAAATTCAGAAATAACACTTTTAGAAGATCTTTTATTCAAAGACAAAATCATATGACCAGGTTTAATGATTCCTTTTTTTATGGATAATTTTTTCATGCAATCGTTTTGGTCACAAGGCTGCTAATTGTAGAGTTAATGCAAGAAATAATTTCAGATATGTGAATAGGAATGGTTTTGCTCCTCAGATGAATCATAATATGATATGTTACAAATGCAATAATCTTGGTCATACTGCAAGAGTTTGTAGAAGAGTTAGCAGATTTTGCTAAGCTAAACAAGAAGGCTGGCAATGCAAAACAAGTTAAGATGGTTTGGAAGAAAAAGAATAAAGTTGAAAAGGTTGAATCTAGTGGAGTTGCTTCTGGTGTTCATGAACTTGATGATTTTAGAAGAAAGAAGTCATAAATGACTTCACTTCATCCTTGAGAAGGTGCTCGAACTTAGGGGGAGCATTCATTGTTACATCTTATCAACCCCATTTCAGTTATGTAAGTTGGTTCAGTTTTGCAATTATGGAATTGTGTTTTGGAGTGAGTTTTTGAGTATGTTTTTGCTTGTAAAGCTATTGATTATTCATCAGATCTTCATAATCCTTTAAGATGGTTTTCATATTTTAATGTCATGTGGTCAGAAAGTCTGTTCTTTATGCCATGAAAATGATTTTAATTTGTCATTGATGTCAAAGGGGAGAAATAAGATAGGGGGAGCAACGCTGTTTCATATCAGCAGATTGGTTTCAACTTTGGTTTCTGAACAGTATAGTTTTCAGGAGATATTATCAAGTGCAGTGTAGGTTGTTGTTTCTGTTGATGTTGCCATCAATGAAAAAGGGGGAGATTGTTGGAATATTTTGTCATTGATGTCAAGGTTAAGCTGTGTGCTTAAGTGCTTGACCTGCTCGACCTACTTGACCTGCTTGGTTGCTTGGTTGAAGTGCTTGCTTGTCTATTTCACCTGCTTGGTTGTGTGCTTCAACCACCTGGTTGTCTACTCAGCAGCTTACTTGGCTTCTTGTTAACAAGTCATCTTTCCATATCAGCTTGTTATGTCAGCTTGATGAATCTTCTTTTCTACCTAAGCAATTTGAAAAGTCTAATTCTTTATAAGGCAGCGAACACTTTCTACGAGGTTTGATTATTTTTATGAGGTGGCTTCATGTTCATAGGTGGCTTAATGAATTTCTGACAGTTCTCATTTTAGCGGTGGCAAGGTGGATGTTTTTATTGAATAGCACGAATTACTTATGGAGGTGGCTTTGTTATAAAATAAAAACCCCAACCCTTGAAGATGACACGATGACAAAATTTCTTGTTAGCGGCAGAGAAGACATGGGAATTTTATTTTACCTTGACTTTTGTTTCTTAAAGACTTTTTATGGTGCAATTTTATTATCAATAGGAATTAAGATGAAGTTGTTTATAATAATCACTATCTCAAAAAATGGGAGTGTATTGAAGTTTATCGGGTTCTTCATGTCAGATGACTACTTCTTCAACAACGTCAATTCTTAGTGTGTAAGAGGATCTTTGAAGTCCTGTATTTGTCAATTTTTTTCTAGTAGCATGTGAAGGAATAATGAAACCGTGTATGTAGAAGACGTTGAGAGGAACATGGTCGAAAAATGAGTAACAGGTGGTGCGGCTATCTTCTAGCATTTTCTCTTGAAAACGTGTCACATTCAATTTAATCGATTCTCTATTTTTTGGTTTCTGGTGCCTTCATTACTCAGTGTGGGCTATGTCGGTTATTGTTTATTGTGTGGCATGTTGCTTCAATGTATGCAAAAAAATGGATGTTTGAATGAGATTGGTGTGTGTCATGAATGTGTCGTGAATGCTTATGTCTAGAGTAGTGGATGCGAATATTTTATGAGGCATGTTTATTGAAGGCAATGAAACCTTACTTTAGGCATTAGGTTAATTCTCTACCTGTGGCGGCTTGAAATAAATTCCAACATTTTTATTATTCATGAGTCATGGTTTTCTAAAGATAGCAGGTAGCATCAGTTTCATTGTCATCGATTTATTTATTGAGGCAACTCTTTATGAAGATGGAAAAATAATGTCTGATTCTCTTGAAGGTGGCTTTATACATGGCATCTTCAGTATAGTAGAGAGCTTTTTAAAAATAATGCTTTCATTTATATCGATTTAAAAAGGTGAGACAGTGTATGTGATGCCTAGCGTTATTGATAGTCTGGGTGTGAAGCGCTGAATGTAGTGGACTGTGTTATTTCTTTATGATGAGTTCAGAAATTATAATTGGTGGTCTTCAAGTTACGGGAATTTTTTGAGTCGGGGTGTGTGTAAGAGACCAGCGATATGAATATTTTTAATTGAAATCGATTGAAATGGTTTTCTTTGCGGTTCTTGATATACATCGAGTCTTGAATAGCTTTGCCAATTTTTTTGAGTTTGGTATGAAGGTCTTAGTCACACTTATAGTCTTGCATAAAAGGCGATATCTCTTATTATTAGTTATGGCTTTCTTGAGTTAAGCATAGTTGTTTAAAAAGTCGTGAAGACTTTATATTGGGTGTCGAGCTTTTTCTCTCCAGCGACTATGTTGTGAAGAATGAATGCGAATGAGCAGTTTCTTAGCTGCAATGATGTGTTGAGTAGTGCGGATCTTTTACTAGTTTGGAGTGGTCGTGACTCTATTTTTTGGGCGGCAATCCTTACCTTATGTTCTGAATGGGCATTGCTTTGACTATGCCGGGTGAATCGAAAATATATGATGCTCTCAGTTACTCTTCCAAAAAAAATGACAAGGATGTTGTATTGAGAAGTTTGGTTCTGAAAACATATGGAGTCATTTGAGAAGGGTGCTTAATGTTTTAAAAAGGGGTCATCGCTGGAGTTGAGTATGGTGATCGTATGTTTGCTCCGTGCTTAGCATTTTTATTGAACTACACCTTTTGAAGAGTCAAGCTTGTATGAAATCATAAGAGTGAAGTTGTAATCTTGGATGTGCTAGACAGAGGTTGTTGTATTTCAGTTTTCTAATTTTGGACAGCTTGTATGTGGATGTGAGCCTCACAATCCATGTGAAGGCATTGCTTAAAATCAGTGGTTTGCAATTTTGTATTCAAAGTCTGGAGTTGGTGCTTCAGCCACTAGACTTGGTGCTTCGGTGTTTTCGGAGTTGGTGCTTCGAAGGAGAGTTGGTGCTCTCGGTGGTTTGTTGCTCACTAAATATAGTCTGGAGTTGGTGCTTCAGCCACTGGAGTTGGTGCTTCGGTGTTTTCGGAGTTGGTGCTTCGAACGAGAGTTGGTGCTCTCGGTGGGTTCGTGCTCACTATATGTAATCAGGTTTGGTGCTCTTTGGAGATAATAAAAGCAATATTTTGTCGTGGTTTTTTACCATAAAGGGTTTTCCACGTAATCTTGGTGTTCAACTTGTTCATGTCATTTTATGTTGCCGATAATGTTTTGATTTCTGATTTATATGGTTTATCTGGTTTAAAGTTTTAGAAGTTCTGAAATACTGATTCACCCCCCCCCCCTCCCCTCTCAGTATTTCCTGTGCGATCTTCAAAACTTAAGGTCTATGTAGGGAGAAATGATGGATTAGGAGTCAATGAAGAATGTTGAAGGAATTTGCTAGAAGGGTTTAGGGTTTTGTCTAACCATCTTGCATTGATCAAGGTTTTTGTCCTGATAGTGTCACCGTTTGTGAAAATATTCCAAACTCCTCCCTGCCTTTTTCAGCGCCTAGCAAGGTCATAAATATAGGCATCCACATGAGGCGTGTAACTGTGATGTCCCCATCCTAGTTAGCGCAGCTGGTTATGTGGTTAGCCTATCATTTTGATCCTCGTAGGCTGACAGATGTGTGCAGAGGATCATCTGAGGCAGTTACTCAGTGTTTTGTAGCTTCAGTATTGCAGTTGTTTCAGGTTGGGCCTTCGCAGAATCTTCCAGAGTGGATTTTTAGAAACTTTCTATTTTTAGAAAGTTAGGTCAGGCGGAAGCTCTTATTTTGGGCAGGGCACCTGGTTCAACTATTCAGCTCAGAGTCGACCCAGTTATTCAGTTTGGTGATCAGATGGAGAAATAAGGAGTATTTAATGATTATTGAATATTTAATATTTTGACTTTATATTAAAGTCACTTTATTAATATATTTAAATATTAATAATTAAATGATATATTATAAAGTATTTTTAATACTTTATAATAAAGTGATATATTTGACATAATGAATAATTATTATTCATTAGTGAGACGTCATTTAATTAATTATTATTTCTCCTAAGTCTAAAAGACGAATTTAATCATTTTATTAAATGATTATTAAAAAGAGCTATTGGGTCGAATTTCTCAAAGGAGGTATATAATCACAGGAAAGACAAAATCGAACCATTATGATATGTTATTCAACTTTTGTCTTATTTTTGCTCTGAGCATTGAAGTTTGCAAAACCTAGGGTTTCAGCAGACGATTCGTTTCTGGAGAACGATACCTCTTCAGGAATTGGCAGACTGAGACTGTGCAATACCAGTTGAAGCTTGCATCTTGGTGACTTCATTCAGAGGTTACAGATTGGGACTATTGATTGATTTATCAGGGTTTGACAGAGAATAATCATCTGGCAGTTGAGGCGGCTTCACAGAGTTCTCATAGCAGAGATTTGGCATCATTCTTCATTGGGCTGTACAATAATCATTAAGGCTGTTGGTACAGGCCGTACCACTGCAGAAAAGCCGTACTTATCATTGGGAGTGACAACGCCTTGGATTCTTGGCATCTGACAGTTGCATTTGGTGCGCCTTGGGTTTCTGAAGATTCTTCTGGTGCCTGTGCTGAGAGATTTATGCTAGCCGTACCCCTTCATCATTTCTTTAGGCGGCTGCAAGGAGAATCAGGTTTTTATGAAATAAATTCATATTTAACTCATATGCCATATTTTGATATTGTAAATGCTCTGAATATTCAATAAAAATGTGCGCCTACCTTCTCTGAGCAAGATCAAAGCCTTTTCTTTGCATTTAGATTTATTTTGGATTTTTCAAGCATTTATTTTAGAAAATCGCAGCTTTCTGTTATTTATCAAAAACCACAAAAAATACAAAAGAACACAAAACTTGCAAAAACAATATTTTCAGTTAGGGTTTCGGGGTTGAGAACCACCAGGGTTCTTACAGTGGTATCAGAGCACAGATTTCCTGCCATCCTGTGCTTTTTCAGTTGCTTTTTCAGAATACAGTGTGCTTTTTAGTTGCTTTTTCATGAGCAGAGATACTATTCACTATATTAAAGGTGTAGGGATAGGCAGAGCCGAGGATTGGACAGGTCCACCGATTCCAGAAGGTGAGACAGTGTCAGGTATATTAGGCATTCACAGATCCAGCTCTAACAGCAGTGAAAACAGTGTTGCAAACCTAATGGCAGATCGCGAGATTCCTACAGAGACAGTTAGGGATACAGGGAAAGCACATGCAGAGGGCGACATTACCGATGAGGAGTTCAGACGCAGGCATGATAACATGATGGATATGATGTCCTAGTTGATGGGCACTATCAGACAGTATACGCCCACACAGCCTCATTATATACAGATTGGACAGACGAGCGGGACTACACCAGTGGATCAGCCTTTGGCATCAGTACCACGACAGCCGTCACCGATCTATCAGGAGCATAGGCCAGGACAGCCTACATTCTTACCTAGAGAGACTCCACCTCCGACTCCGGGAGCAGAGCAGCAGGGGCAGCATCAGGAGTTTCAGCCACATAATGGCATGTCAGTAGCAGATGTGACGAGGTTTCATGGTGAGTACCTATCATTGGCACCTGAGATCAGGCAGGCATTATCATTTCATGAGTTTATGGATGTTCATAAACCTAGAGGAGGAGGCAAATTTGACCGTAGACCCCCTTAGCATCAGCAGCCGTAGCCACAGGTGAACAGGGATTTGCAGTATGCTGTTAGCAAGATCACCTTGCCATATTTTGATGGGTCTGATAAGACATCAGCGAGGTCTTGGGTCCAGAAATTGGACAACTATATATCATTGAGGCCTATGCAAGAGGATGAGGCCATTAAGTTTGCTACTTTGCATCTTGACGGAATAGCGCATGATTGGTGGCATCACGGCATGTATATGCTTGGCCATCATGCAGTCAATACTTACCAAGAGTTCACCAGCAGGCTCATAGAACGCTTTGATAAGAAGGATCCAGAACTTTATTTCAGAGAGCTAGCTCAGCTCAGGCAAACAGGTAGTTTGGATTCTTACATTAGTGAGTTTCAGAGAGTGGCCGTCATGGTGACTGGTATTTCAGAACGGAGACTTATTATACTCTTCGTTGAGGGTTTGACAGAACCTATGAGAGGTTGGGTAAAGGCTTTTGACCCTCCTACCCTTCAGGAGGCCATGAGGAAGGCGCGAAACATGGAGCTTGCAGCACCTCGCAGCAAGTTCAATTCAGGTTCGACACCCTACACGAGGCCTAATAGGTCTTTTGACAGAAATAAGCCCTTTGACAGAAGGAAGGATCAACCGGATCCTAAGAGACAGAATGCACCACCTTTTGACAGAGAAACACTGAACGAATTGCGGAAGAAAAAGTTGTGTTTCTGGTGCAAGGCACCCTACGATGAAAAACATATATGCCCACTTCGTCCTAAGGTTAAAAACAATCAGATGGAATGGTTTTATGAGGGCGAAGAGCAATCTGATCTGTCAGACCAGCAAGCTGATTCTGAGCATTCAGATGATGACAGGTCCGAAAATGAGGGTGAAAACGAAGGTGGAAGGAAGCTACAGGAAGCCCATTTGACTAGCCTTCAGAGAGATGGGTCGTTTAGACTTCGCGGGCTCCTAGCTGGTCAGAAGGTGATTACCTTACTGGATACGGGTGCTACACATAATTTCATTGATGCACGACTGGTGGAGAGACGTGGCATTCAGACAAAGGCATTTGAGGGTATTCGAGTCAAGGTGGCTGATGGGTACACTCTCAGATGTGACCGAAAGATTACTGATCTTCCGATGCGACTGAACAACTATGAATTCAAGACTGAATTCTATGTTGTTAACATGGGAGATACTGATGTGGTGTTAGGGATGGCATGGTTGCACGATTTGGGTGAGTTCACACTCAATTTGCGTGACATGGAGATGAAGTTCAAGGTTGATGGGAGACCTCATGTCATCAAGGCTATTCGAGACAGTAATCTGAGGATGGTTTCATTCAGGCGGATGGAGAGGCTCATTCGTCACGATATGGTTGACTGGGCAGCAGAGTGCATGTTGATGCCAACCCAGCAGGAGCAGCAGAAGGGTGAGTACCACCCTGACATTCAGATCTTGAGGACTAAACACTCCAAAGTGTTTAGTGACATTCCACCTGGTAGACCTCCAGATAGAGGCATGGAGCATATCATCGAGTTGGAGGAGGGCGCAAAGCCCGTTATGATCACTCCCTACAGACATCCAAAACGACTCAAGGATGAGATAGAGAAGACCATCAATGAGTTGTTAGCTATGGGGCATATTAGACCTAGCAAGTCACCTTTTGCTTCATCGGTTGTATTGGTGAAGAAGGATGGATCACTTCGGATGTGCATTGACTACAGGCAGCTCAACAAAAGGACAATTAAGAATAGGTACCCTATACCACGCATCGATGAGTTGATTGATGAGTTACATGGTGCTATCTTCTTCACGAAGATTGACTTGAGGTCCGGGTACCACCAGATTCAGATGAGGGAGCAGGATATTGAGAAAACCGCTTTCAAATGTCATTGCGGTCACTTCGAGTTCTTGGTTATGCCCTTCGGTTTAACCAATGCACCTGCCACCTTTCAGGCGACTATGAATAGGGTTTTCAGTTCTCAGTTGAGGAGATTTGTGTTGGTCTTCTTTGACGACATTCTGGTTTATAGCAGGTCATGGGAGGAGCATCTGGCTCACTTAGATGCAGTTTTGGGTATCTTAGCAGATGAGTCTTTCTATGCTAAGGAATCCAAGTGTGAGCTCGGTATGGAGGAGTTGTTATATTTGGGGCACATCATCAGTGCCAAGGGAGTGAGTATGGACCCTAAAAAGGTCCGAGCAATAGTTGAGTGGCCGGTACCTGAGAACCTTACGCAGCTCAGAGGCTTCATCGGGTTGTGTGCTTTCTACCGGAGATTTGTTAGTGGGTTCTCACGTCACTGTGACACCCTGCCGATTTGACAAGAAGGGGCTTTACTTGGTCTGGTAGCAAAGTGCTTTGTGAGGGTTTAAGGTGGTCATGACTTCATGTCGATTAGCATTGCGACTACGAAGTCATTTGATTTGTCTGTGATGCTTGAGGAGAGGGGCATTGGTGCGTTTTGATCGCGGCGACATCTTCGAGGCGAAGCTTAGGGGTCTGAAGGAGTTCGGCACTATCGACAAGGAGATGTTAGCCATTATGCATGCTTTGGCTAAGTTGACGATTACACGGTAGGCAGCAAATTCCGGTGTTCGCCTGAGATCATATGACTGAAACACTTCCTTGGACAGCTGAGACTTGAATGAGAGGAAGCGGCAAAAATGGAATTGATGAAATTTGCGGTCATATGACTGATATTACCTTCATTAAAGGGAAATGAGAATGTTGTAGGCTGGCCTTGTCGTAGACCTGATTGAATGCCATAGCCACAGTCCGCGAGGAAGAGTTAGGCATGGTTAATGCGGAAGGTATACTAAGAGCCCATGGGTTTCTAGCATTGTTGGCGAGAACAGGCGAGGATAGTGGTATCGCATTTGTAGATGACTTGATCATTTGCAAAGTGATTTTTACGATTCCCTACTTTCGAGAGGTGAGGGTTCCAGTTTTTAGAGCCTTTCATGATCTTCCTATGGCGGGCCATCCCGGGTACTATAAGACATATAAAATGATTCGAGAACGGTTTACTTGGAAAGGGCTGAAAACTGATGTGTTACAGTATGTCCGAGAGTGTTCTGTTTGCCAGCAGAACAAGCAGGAGCACACGTACCCTGCTGGATTGCTCCAGCCACTTCCGATACCTGACAGGAAGTGGGAGTGTTTATCGATGGACTTTATCACCGGCTTGCCGAAAGCCCAGGGTAAAGATTGCATCTACGTAGTGGTTGATCGGTTGACTAAATACGCTCATTTCTTCCCGATTACTACCACTTTCACAGCATCGCAGACTGCAGAGTTATTTTTTAGAGAGGTATTCCGGTTGCATGGGTTGCCTCGGACCATAGTCAGCGATAGAGACAGTCGGTTCATGAGCAACTTTTGGCAGGAGTTGTTCAGGCTTTGTGGGACCGAGCTGACACCGAGTACCAGCTACCATCCGCAGACAGATGGGCAGACAGAGATTGTCAATAAGTGGGTGGAAGGTTATTTGCGTAATTATATAGCTGGACAGCAGAGAGCGTGGGTGAGGTGGATCTATCTATGCGAGTATTGTTATAACTCGACTCACCACATGACGATACAGATGACACCCTTTATGGCTTTGTATAGGTATGAGGCGCCCAACCTTTTGGATTTGATATTGAGCGATAGCAGAGTGTCGAGTGCAGGGGATATGATGCAGAGTCAGCAGGACATTTTGAGGTCTCTCCGAGACAATATCCAGTGAACGCAGAGAATCAACCCGGCGATATCTTGTCCGAAAAAGGGTTGGCGTGCTTTTGATGTGGGTGATATGGTGTACCTATGTTGCAACATTATCATCGATCTACTCTGGAAGAGTGGAAATTTTGAAATTTGAAGCCATCATATGGTCCATTTAAGTGTTGTCCGGGCGAGTGCGTGAGGTTGCTTATAGAGTTGGACTTGCCGGTGATAAGGTCCATAATATTGTTCCGCGTTTCTTCGCTTTGAGAAAAAAGGCGGTTAAGGTCGGCATCTTGATACCTCTCGGTTTACCACCTTGATGTGAAGAAGCGATATTAGTACACGAGGCCATCCTCGAGATGAAGACCGGTGGTGTCCGAGGGAATATCGATCAAGTGGAGAGATCACACCCGGTTGAGGATGCTACATGGGAGTCGGAAGGATATTTTACAACATCGAGTTAGAGATTATGAGGACAAGCAATTTCAGGGAGGGCGGACTGTGATGTACCCATCCTAGTCAGCGCAGATGGTTATGTGGTTAGCCTATCATTTTGATCCTCGTAGGCTGACAGATGTGTGCAGAGGATCATCTGAGGCAGTTACTCAGTGTTTTGTAGCTTCAGTTTTGCAGTTGTTTCAGGTTGGGCCTTCGCAGAATCTTCCAGAGTGGATTTTTAGAAACTTTCTATTTTTAGAAAGTTAGGTCAGGCGGAAGCTGCTATTTTGGGCAGGGCACCTGGTTCAGCTATTCAGCTCAGAGTCGACCCAGTTATTTAGTTTGGTGATCAGATGGAGAAATAAGAAGTATTTAATGATTATTGAATATTTAATATTTTGACTTTATATTAAAGTCACTTTATTAATATATTTAAATATTAATAATTAAATGATATATTATAAAGTATTTTTAATACTTTATAATAAAGTGATATATTTGACATAATGAATAATTATTATTCATTAGTGAGACGTCATTTAATTAATTATTATTTCTCCTAAGTCTAAAAGACGAATTTAATCTTTTTATTAAATGATTATTAAAAAGAGCTATTGGGTCGAATTTCTCAAAGGAGGTATATAATCACAGGAAAGACAAAATCGAACCATTATGATATGTTATTCAACTTTTGTCTTATTTTTGCTCTGAGCATTGAAGTTTGCAAAACCTAGGGTTTCAGCAGACGATTCGTTTCTTGAGAACGATACCTCTTCAGGAATTGGCAGACTGAGACTGTGCAATACCAGTTGAAGCTTGCATCTTGGTGACTTCATTCAGAGGTTACAGATTGGGACTATTGATTGATTTATCAGGGTTTGACAGAGAATAATCATTTGGCAGTTGAGGCGGCTTCACAGAGTTCTCATAGCAGAGATCTGGCATCATTCTTCATTGGGCCGTACAATAATCATTAAGGCTGCTGGTACAGGCCGTACCACTGCAGAAAAGCCGTACTTATCATTGGGAGTGACAACGCCTTGGATTCTTGGCATCTGACAGTTGTATTTGGTGCGCCTTGGGTTTCTGAAGATTCTTCTGGTGCCTGTGCTGAGAGATTTATGCTAGCCGTACCCCTTCATCATTTCTTCAGGCGGCTGCAAGGAGAATCAAGTTTTTATGAAATAAATTCATATTTAACTCATATGCCATATTTTGATATTGTAAATGCTCTAAATATTCAATAAAAATGTGCGCCTACCTTCTCTGAGCAAGATCAAAGCCTTTTCTTTGCATTTAGATTTATTTTGGATTTTTCAAGCATTTATTTTAGAAAATCGCAGCTTTCTGTTATTTATCAAAAACCACAAAAAATACAAAAGAACACAAAACTTGCAAAAACAATATTTTCAGTTAGGGTTTCGGGGTTGAGAACCACCAGGGTTCTTACAGTAACCCAGCAAAGCGCCAAAAATTTGAATTTCAAAAGTTAACTTATATATTAATTTTAACATTTATTTTAAATATTATACATTATTTAAACAAATTTAGTGGAGTGTTGTTTAAAAACACCTTGTTTAGGTAGGTTGAAGCTAACCTATTTTATTAGGGTCACGATAATCCCTCCTTTCCGAATTGGCTTTCCCTCAACCCATTTCAAACTCGGATGCTTGAAAATCTCCATTCCTTCCCATGTGTCTTCAAATGGAAGATTTTTCCATTTCACCAAATATTCTGGAATGACCTTGTTCCTTAACTTCTTTTCTCTCATATCAATGATAGCTTCAGGCTCCAAAACCAACTTCCCTTCATCGTCAAGTGGAGGAAACTCTAATGAGGGAGTGGCTTGCTATCCCAAGGCCTTCTTCAAGCATGGCATGTGGAGAACATTGTGAATTCTTCTGTTCACAGGGAGTTCCAACTCATAAGCAACCTCACCAATCCTCCTTATGATTCTATAAGGGCCGTAAAATCCCAATTTCATCTTTTTTGCCGCACTTCCCTTGAGTGAAGATTGTCTATAGAGCTGCAACTTCAAAAATACCATGTCTCCCACCTTAAAAACCCTCTCAGTTTGGTGGCATTCAGCATACCACTTTGGTTGGTTTTGGGCCTACTGTAGGTTTTCCTTGAGTGCTTTCACAACATCCAAACTTTGTTGAACCAAATATTTAGCTCCTGATACCCTATTGTCTGAGAGAATCAAATCCATGAAAGAAATAGCATCATAATCATAAAGTTCATTAAAGGGGGTCATACCTATTGGCATGTGATGTGTAGAATTGTAGCAATACTCCCCAAGGTTCAACCATTTGATCCATGATGTTTGTTGTCTTATAACATAGTTCCTCAAGTAACCCTATATCCATTTGTTCACAATTTTTGTTTTCCCATCAGTTTGTGGATGATAGCTAGTGCTTGGGTGTCATGTTCCCGAATCTTAAAGGGGTCCTAAAATCTACTGGGTAGGAATAGTGTTTTTTAACACTAAGATGAATTTTAAAATAATATTAAATAATAATAAACAATAATATAAATTTAAATTATTGATAAATAATATTTAAATTTAATAAATTGGAGATTGTGTCTAGCTGACCATTTTGAAGGCATCAATGCTTGTGTATTTATGTAGGAGTATTTTCCTTGGAAGATCATTACGGAAATTAGACAATTTGAGTCATGGTTGGTTGTAGGAAATATCCCCTACTGTCATCATCAGGAGGAGACAAAAACCTCTTCCTGCTTTTTGTATTTCTGCTCAACCTTGCGACCTATCCTGTAGGTTCCATCGATCTTCACCAAGCGATTTTGAAGTGATTGAATTCTGTGAACCAGCGTTCATCGACTCTGATCAAATGGAATACATCATGACTTATCCAAGGTGCCGACCAAATCGAGTTCGCTCAAAAAGCGACTACCATCCACTAATACACTACTCTGCAACCTCATATCGAATCTACAATAGCAGCAAAGGTATCATCAATTGCCCGTGAAGTATCGCTCAGTCATAGGCATGACACTTGTGAGTTTACAACAATTGATCGATCTAGGACATTATTCTACTCTAAGTTGTATGATCCATCTCTAAGTATCACAGTGGTTCGATTCATCTTAATCGGGTGGATTGCGTGACTCTGTAATTAGCATTAAATGGTTTTGAATTTAATGTTGAGTTCAAGTATTTCTCTTTGAAGTGTCTGATGTTTTGTAAGCTCTCTGAGATGCATTTGCCATTTTGCTGAATTGTGAGTGTTTCATGTTATTGACACATGAGTGAATGTATATGATCTGAATGTTAACACGCTGAGGCCATTTTACATTTTGTGTACAAAATTTTTTAGAACACTCATTGATCTTATATGCAGATTGAGTAGTTGGCTCATTACAGTGGTATCAGAGTAGGTGTGTCCTACCAACCTGCGGGTCTATTTTTTGCCATACAGATCGACATTGAACCAGAGTAAAAGAGGACCTTGGAGAAAGAGCATGGATTGGTGGCCTAAATTCTTACCCAAGGTAGAAGACATAGACCCTGTTCAAGAGTTATTGCTAAAAGCACGAAAGGAACTAGAAGGGTGCCTACTAAAGCTTCCAAAATTTTGGACCAATACCAAAGTTTGTCAGATCATGCAAAGGCTTGTGTTCCCCTTGACTTGTACTTGAAGGAACTCGAGTGCCACTACCCCCACAAGAGAGGACTTTATGACTACATAAGATGTAAGAAAGAAGAGGGAAATTCAGAAACTGCCAAGGAAGAGATTAAGGGGCCGGATCCAGAAGAATCATTCTTAAAACAAGAAGAGCCCAAGGTGATGGAACTTGAAACAGTGAGGGGTACATCAGAGCCAAACACACAAGAGGAGGAATTCGTAGAATTGATTGAGTCCCTTGAAGATGCTAAAGTGGAGTTTGAAGTGGAGAAGATTTCAGCTATGCATGAGGGGGTCAAGGAGGATGTGATGAGAGTAGAGCAGGAAGAAAAATCAAAACCGCAAGACATCACAGAGGAACGCCATAAGCAAGTTGAAGATGAAGATGGCTTGTTGATTCCTAATGATTGTGTGCACCAACAGAAAATTGATGAAGTGAAGGTGGGAAAGACGCCATTTGTTGAAGAGCTTGAGATGAAGGAAGAGGTGTCTCTGATTTAAATTGATATCCAAGAAGTATCCAACCAAGCTTCAGAACAGTTGATTGAGTTTGAGAAAGGCATTGTACTTGAGCACGAAGTTTACAATGGACTGGTACCCGTTGGAGAGCACGAAGCAATGTGGAAAGAGAAGTTTGAGGTGGTTGAAGGCACTAAGGAAAGGTATGATATTGCCTTTATTTTTTGATTTGGAACAACAATCTTGGGATTTTGCTCAGTCTTGAGTTGGCAGCCTTTACTCACGATGACGATAGCAAGAAGTCTTCTTCCCTTGTTTTGCACATCCATGGGAGAACTTTCAAAGTCTGGGAGTTGATTAGAGTTGATGGCCCTTGGAGATGCATTCATTCCCTCATGTTTGTTGATCGTGATAGTGTGATGAATTGGGATCCAGGTATTGACATATTCGGTGCACTATTTCCTTGAGATCATGACGGGTGGTTTCACGAGTATTGGTTAGCTAACGCTTACATCCGAGCTGAGCAGCAGAAAATGAGGTATAGTGACCATATCGTTCATCACTTGTTGGTAGTCTTGGCACTCTTGGACACGAGCTTGCAATTGCTTGAGGGCAAGTGATTTCTAGGACCGAAGGACTGTCGTGTCCCCAAATCTTAAAGGGGTCCTAAACTCTACTGGGCGTGAATAATGTTTTTTAACACTAAGATGAATTTTAAAATAATATTAAATAATAATAAACAATAATATAAATTTAAATTATTGATAAATAATATTTAAATTTAATAAATTGGAGATTGTGTTTGGCCGACCATTTTGGAAGGTATCAATGCTTGTGTATTTATGTGGGAGTATTTTCCCTGGAAGATCATCACGGAAATTAGACAATTTGAGTCATGGTTGGCTGTAGGACATAGCCCCTACTGTCATCATCAGGAGGAGACAAAAACCTCTTCCTACTTTCTATGTTTCTACTCAACTGTGCATACCTATCCTGTAGGTTCGATTGGTCTTCACCAAGCAATTCTAAAGCGACGGAACTTTGTGAACTAGCATTCGTCGAATCTGCTCATACGGACTACATCACGACTTATCCCAAGCGCCAATCAAATTGAGTTCACTCAGAAAGTGACTACCATCCGCTAATACACTACTCTGCAACCTCATATCAAATCTACATTAGTAGCGAAGGTATCATCAATTGCTCATGAAGTATCGCTCAGTCATAGGCGTGACACCTATGAGTTTACAGCAATTGATTAATCTGGGACATTATTCTGCTCTAAGTTGTATGATCCATCTCTGAGTATCATAATGGTCCGATTCATCCTAATCGGGTGGACTTTGTGATTCTGTAACTAGTTATTAGCATTAAATGGTTCTGAATTTAACGTTGAGTTCAAGTATTTCTCTTTGAAGTGTCTGATGTTCTGTAAGCTCTTTGAGACGCGTTTGCTATTTTGGTGAATTGTGAGTGTTTCATGTTATTGGCACATGAGTGAATGTATATGATCTAAATGTTAACACACCGAGGCCATTTTACATTCTATGTGCATAATTTCCTAGAACAGTCATTGATCTTATATGCAGATTGAGTAGTTGGCTCATTACATTGGGGTCAATTTTGTGCCTGTCAACCGAAAAATCTCTTTCCAAAATAAATTGATAAATCTATTATCTCTGTCACTTATAATGTTCCTTGGCAGCCCATGAAGTTTAAAAATCTCCCTAAAGAATAGATCAGCAACTTGTGGACCCTATACTCCGAAGAAATGGCATGAAAATGAGCATATTTAGTGAGCCTATCAAACACCACATAGATACAATCCTTACCTTGCACCTTTGGGAGGCTTGTAATAAAATCCATAGAGATACTCTCCCATTTCTAATTTGGAATGGGTAGCAGCTGCAACAACCCATCTAGAAGAACATTCTTTGTTTTGTTTTGTTGGCACACCATAGACTCCCTAACATGCTTTAACACATCATTTTTGAGCCCTTTCCATGAAAAAAATTCCCTTGCTTGTATGTCTTGTATAACCTAAATGACCAGCAAGTGGTGTGTCATGACATGCCCTCAAAATCTTTTCTCTCGCCCTAGATTCAGGTACAAGATACACTTGATATTTGTAGAGGATGAGCTCATCAACCACATTGAACCTGTCATCTTGCAATTTACCATCTAAGATGTCAATAGCAACTGTGTTCTTAGTATACTTGGCCATTATGGAAGCCTTCCAATTGGTTGATACATCAATCATAGAGCAGAAATAAAGTTTCCTAAGGAGTGCATCAGCCACTACATTATTCTTCCCTTTAACATATTTAATGTCAAAATCATAGGCTTGCAACTTACCCATTTTGGATGTCTATCATTCAACTCCTTTTGATGGAGGAAGAATTTCAAGCTGTTATGATCTGTTTTCACCACAAACTTTCTACAAACCAAATATTGCCTGAATTTGGCCAATGCATGCATAATGGATAACATCTCTTTTTCATAAATAGAGAAGCTCTTTTCTATCTCCTTGAGCTTCCTCCTTTCAAATGCTATGGGGTGTCTATTTCGCATCAAGATGTCTCCAATCCCCTCTCCTAAAGCATCACATTCTAAAACAAAAGGAAGTGAGAAATTCAGAATAGCCAAAATAGGACATGAACTCATTACCTCCTTAAGCTTGTTAAAATCTCTCTATGTTGAAGGGCTCCAAGAGAAAGCCCCTTTCTTCATCAAATCCATCAATGGGGTTGCAAGTTGTGAGAAACCTTTTACAAACCTCCGATAGTAGCTGCATAGTCCCACAAATCCCCTCAAATGTGTCAAATTACATGGTCTAGGCCAGTCTTGTATTGTCTTGATCTTTTCCTCATCCACGCTAACCCCTTGGGCACTAATCTTGAACCCAAAATATAATATTTCAGTCAAACCAAACTCACATTTGGATGCCTTGGCATAGAATGAATGTTGCTCAAGTATGCCAAGCACTTCATCTATGTGCCTCAAGTGATCCTCCCATGTTTTACTGAAAATTAAGATATCATCAAAGAAGACCAACACAAATTTCCTTAGTTTCAAAATAAATACTTGATTCATGCATGACTAAAAGGTGGCAGGTGTATTGGTCAACCCAAATGGCATGACCAAGAACTCAAAGTGCCCATAATAACATCTAAAAGTTATCTTGTGCACATCCTCATCTCAAACCCTTATTTGATGATACCCCAATCGTAAGTTAATTTTGGAGAAGTACCTCACACCATGAAGGTCATCTATCAACTCATCGATCTTGAGTATGGGGTAGCAATTCTTGATCATCTTTTTGTTGAGCGATCTACAATCAATTCACATCCTCACAGTGCCATCTTTCTTCTTGACCAACACAACTGAAGAGGAAAATGGGCTAAAGCTCGATCGAATGTGTCCCATGTCCAATAGCTCCTTAATTGCCTTCTCAATCTCCTCTGTGTACCTCTTGGGATGACGATAAGGCATAGTGATGACTAGCTTTACTCCCTCCTCTAACTCAATCACATGCTAGAAACCTCTATCTGGTGGTAACCCTAGAGGATTTCACTGAACACCTTGCAACGCTTGTCTAGGATGGATTGGATGTCAATGTGGTAAGACCTCCCATCCTTGGGTGGACTTGTACCGATAATCAAGCACTCTTCTACCCAAGCCACTTCGCCCCTACGAAAAGATCTCTACATCCTCTTCGTTGAAACCACCATGGGACCCCCATTGGATAAGCCTCGAAGAATGACCTCCTTCCCATTAAATTTGAACTTCAACTCCATGGTCTGATAGTTCTATGTGTATTTTCCAAGCGAATGCAACTATTGCACTCCCAAAACCAATTTTGTCTCACCAATTCCAATCATGTAGAAGTCATCCCACATCTTGTGTCTTCCTGAGTCAACTCCAACTATTGAATCCTTTGGTTGCATGGAATAGTGTACCCATCTACCACTGTGACATTAAACCCTTCAAAATCTTCAGTCTTCAAGCCTAACTTAGCCACCAACCCCTCATCAATGAAATTGTGTGTGGCCCCACTTTCAATCAAAACTATCACCCTTTGTCCTTGCAAAACTCCTCTAATGCGAAAAGAGTGATATCTAGGTGCTCCTCAAAGTGTTGCAAGTGTGCCACCCGGATGCTCTCCTCCTTGGTCCCCATGTTCAACCTCCACAACAATCTCTAGTTCCACTTCTACCTCAAACTCCTCATCGGAAACCACCTCTATATAATGTATTTGCCCCTTTCCCAAACACTGATGGCCGGGTTGCCATGACTCTCTGCATGTGAAACATAGTTTTTCCTATAGAGTTCGTTCTTAGATACCTCAATTTGGTTTGGCTTTGGGGGTAATGCCTTGGGTGGAGGAATTCCCTTTTGAGGAGGCCTTTTTTGTAGAAATGGGGGTGCCTCCTTGGAGTAGAATCTATCCTTAGCCACTGAATCCTCCAAATTTAGGGATCTCCCTTGGATCAAATGCCCTTACCAAACCTTTGAGGGGTTCAGATAGGCTCTCTACAAAAAGGACTATAAGTCTCCTTTCTGTCACATCTAGAACCATCACCGAAAGCCTCTAGAATTTTGCTACATAGTGTTCCACTATGCCCTCTTGCTTCAGCTATGCTAGCTCTCTAAAATGAATCTTTGGGTCCTTCCTATCAAACCTTTCCATCAATCTTTGGCCGAATTCTTCTAAGATGGTGATTGGATCGTGTCCTCGGGTCACCATGCCATAATACCACCATTCGTTGGCCACTCCCTCTAGATGCAAGGTAGAAAACTTGATGGCATCATCTTCAAACATTGGATTCAAAGAGACGTACATGTCCAATTTTTGCAAACAAGCTTTTGCTGAACAACTTCTAGACCCATTAAAAGTGGGGATGGTGATCTTCCCCAAACAGTGTTGTATATCCTTTCGAGGCTACTTCTCATACCGTCTCCTCCTATGTCCATTCCTTGTCTTCATCTCATAGTACTCCATGAAAGACATGTCTCGTTGTATGGCAGTGCTTAGGGCATGGTATTCATCATGAAGTCTTGTAATTCCATCTCCTTGAGTGGGTTGCTCCTCTTAACTTTTTAGTGGCTTCTAATGGCACATTGGTGTTCTTGAAGTCCATAGATGCCTTGCATGAAGTCAAAAATGCTAAGACTTTGTGCAATCTATTGGATGGGCTGGTCCAGGAGTTTGGGATTGAGAATGTTTTCCAACTTATCATGGACAACACAACAACATATGTAGCCACAAGAAGACTTATTATGGAGAGGCATCCTACTATTTCATGGACTCCTTGTGCTGCATATTGCTTGGATTTGTTGTTAAAGGACATTGGGAAGATTGGATAGGTCAAAAGTGTGGTTGAAGATGCTAAACAGGTTACCAAATTTATCTATAACCATACTTGGGTCCTTTTTTTATGAGAAAACACACGAATGGCAAGGAGCTTGTGTGACCAGGAGTGACACAATTTGCTAGCCACTTCCTCACTTTGCAAAGCATTCTTGCCACAATTTCTCATCTCAAGCAAATGTGTGTGTCTGATGCTTGGTTGGAGTCTCCATTTTCCAAAAACGTTGAAGGGGAGAGAAATTCAAGATCAATTTTTGATGACTTATTTATCAAAAATGGAGAGAAGTTAATCAAGGTAAGTAACAAATACAAACATAAAATTATACAAAATAATCTATTTGCTGTTTTTTAGGGGTTTATTTTGTAATAATTTCAATTTTGTTTTCAATTTTTTAGGTGATAGAACCTTTGGTCAAAGTTCTTCGTATGGTGGATGGAGATGGCATGCCAATGGGTTTCCTTTATGAGGCCATCGATAAGGCCAAAGAGACCATTTTGCATTAGTATAGTGGAAACAAAAAAATATATGAAATCATTTGGCACATCATTGATCGTAGATGGACAAACCAACTCCACCAACCAATACATGTCTTGGCCTACTACATGAACCCAAAATTCTACTTCTCTAATACATTTGAGGCTGATGAGGAGATCATGGCAGGTGTTATTACATGCATTGATAAGATGGTGCCACATGGTGGGATAAAAGACAAAGTTCTTGATGAATTGGAGGTGAGATTTACTATATCTTATTTATGAATTTGGAAATGTCGACTCTCTAGATACATCCATTTTACATACATAATAATCAAGTTTCTATATTTCATCCATCTATTCAAGGTCTACAAGGGTGCAAAGGGGAGACTCTTTTCTTCAGTTCAAGCAATTCGAAGGAGAGAAAAACAACCAGGTAAAAAATTTAGTTCAATACAAGTAGAAATTAGAAACTTGATTCTTATATTTTTTACTTAATTCTTATAGTTTTTAACTATTTTTTGTAGATTTATGGTGGGAGAATTATGGTGTTGGCATGCCAAATCTTCAAAGGCTAGCCATTCATATTTTGTCCCAGCCCTGTAGTGCTTCTAGGTCTGAACGCAATTGGAGCTTATTTGAGAGCATTCACAGAAGAGAAATGGGTTGACCCAGGAGCGCCTCAATGATCTTGTCTTCGTTTGGTACAACCTTCGCCTTCGAACTAGAAAGGTGGAGGGAACTTCACATGATTCCATCAACTTGGATGAGATTGATCCTTATGGTGAATGGACTATCGATGAATGAGATGATGTCCTCCTTACTGATGAAGATCTTGCAAAATTGGAGAGACAAGCAACAAAAGCAGCAGAATTAGATGCAACAAAGGAAAAGGAAGACACTTTTGAAGAAACAATCTATAATCATTTTGATACTATAGAACCTTCTAGTTTGAAGCCTGAAAAATTAAGTTACATTAGGGGGGGAAAGAGTAAGAAGTAGATCGTATTTGGTTGTTTTTTCATTTTGACATATCATCATATGGAAACAATTATAAATTTATAATGATGTTATACATTTGAAACTATGAAATTTCAAATTTTGAGAGTTTGAGGATCATATGACATTTGTAATGTTTGAATTATGACAAATTGATAGTCAAATTAGGCTTTTATGTTGTCTAAATGCATTAATTTCTTTTTTTTTTGTGTAATTATAAGTTTTTTTTTTTCCAAGTTTGTGTCGAGTCTATGCCGAGTCTTGAATCTGAGTCAAGATTTTGGTCTGCCAAGTCAAATCCGAGTCTGAGTCCTAAAACTATGATTTGAACTCCTCTTCAAAAAAAAAAATTCAATCTTTCCCAAGTAGTTTTGGAAGTCAAGTCAGCCTTTGTGTACAAATAAATAGCTATGCTACTTAGGGTTATTGGGAAGGATCGTAACCAATAGACTCTATTGTCCAATCCATTTGCTATCTATATCATTTTGCATTGTTTACAATGCCTTGCAAGATCCTCTGACCCATTTCCTATGAATCTGGGCAACTTTTAACTTTCAATACTAGGACTTGATGGGGGAGTCAACATATTTTTGTTCTAATGCAACCTCAATGCCTAGAACCTACTCACTAGGGATTCTGATTTAGACATTTTAGTGCTTCTCTCACACTCTCGGCCACGTGAGAAACTTCAACTCATCCTTCAGCATTCCACACAGCTGAGTTTCCTTCAGGTTCTTTCTTATACACCTTTGGCCTAGGAATTTTTGGCTCAAATCCTTCAATCACAAATTCTTCTTGAATAAAAAATCTTTCAATGCCTCAAATGTTAGTCTTGTAGGTTTCTAACAAGTATTAAGATTCCATCTCCCATTCTTCTTCATCAACTAGTTGTTGTATTGGCTTTTGTACTTGATCAAAAAGATCAACCCACATTTCATCAGGTAGTGGTAAGTGCCTTGCTATTTCTTCCCACTCTCCCTCCATATGTTTTCTTGTAGTGGAAGTTTTTTTTTGTTTTTCTAACTTCAGCTCCGACTTCAACTTCTTTCTCAAGATGGGCTCTGAATTTGAACTTGTACGGTTGGGGTCCCTTCAACTACTTCTCGTAGTCTTCTCCATTCTCAAGATCACCTAATCTCTTGGTCTTGACCCAATTGTGGTCTCTTCCCATCGTTATTGGGATCTAAGGGCAAGAATCTCTCAAATCTAACCCATTTTATTTTAAGGAAACAACGCCAAATGTTTACTACTCTATGTGATAAAGCTTATACTTGAAAAAAAGAAGAAATAGCAATGCATACAAGACAAACAAGTAAAATATATATTTATTCATGCATGGAATTATTACAGAAGTAGACCAGAGATAGTCGATCAAGTATTAGACTTGATCATACTTTCTTCCTTGAAAATACAGTATTTATTCAAAGAACCCAATGCTTTCCAAGAAGAACACAACTATCGATCAACCAACTCTTATAACTACCTGAAGCTGACAAACAATTAATAAATAGTTAGATAAACTATATTATCGAAACATAATAATAGGCATTGAACATTAACTACACAATTCTACCACCTAGAATTTCATTTGATTATATCCTATAAATGTTTCCCATAACAATTCTTTTTGGAGCCCTACTATATTTTTTCTATGTTAAAATCAATAGTGGAAAGTTTGGCACAAATCAGCAGTAGGAAAGACCTCATATGGAAGCATGGGAAGATGGATGATGCGAAGGGAAAGGTCTGTTGTAATTTTTTCCAACTTCTTATGACAAGAGGAATTAATGAGTTAAAATACCACCTTGCTCAAAACTGGACATGAAATGGGGGTGTGTAATAAACACCCTGAAGAATTTATGAGAAATGAATGCCCTAATTGACAATTTTGATATGAAAAAATGGAAAGGAAGAAGACAAAGGAAATAATGGTAGTGGTGATGAATACCAATCCTAATTCCTCTATAGATTCCTTTGTTGCCCCATGCATTTGTCATTCACTTTCCTCTATTAGTGAGACACCTAAGGGTTCTAGTTGTCTTCCTTGTTCATAATTTCTTTATTTCAAACAATGTTCTAGGAGCAAAACCTTCACTTGAAGGTACCACTTGGAATAAAGAGAAACACCATGATGATAGGATGGTAACGGCAAACTTTCGACACTACGATAATTTACCCTTCAATGTGGTGAACAACCCCATATTGGGAAACGTTTGTAATGCATTAATAATTGTTAATAAAAGGTTTAAGACTCCAATGTGTCATGTCCCCAAAAGAAAAAAACCCATGACACCAATATATAGGAACATTGAATCAATATCAAAATATAAATTTAAAGAAATACAATTTAAATCTCATTATAATTATAATTATTAATGATAATATTATAATTATAATAGTCAAATATAAGATATAAAATATAATATTGTAACAAATAAATAAAATAGATATCAGAATATAAAATTACACTTTAAATAATATTGTAATTATAAAGTGGAATACTGTGAACATTATAATAACTATAATACATATCATATAGAACTCCATAAACAATAATAAATAAATATGACTTATTAGGGGGAGCGGCAATCTGCAGGCCAACTTATAGATATTAAACTATTAATTATTATAAGGCCGACTCAAATAAGATGAGAAACGACCTAGCATATTAATAAGACACGCCTTTTCAAGGAAGGGGATGCGATTAAAGATTAGAGGAACACGTCTTTTACCCAATTGTGGGTATAAAGAAATAGAAAAGTGCCCAAGGAAAGACAACAAATGAACTTTCAGAACAGCTGTCTCCTACAGCAGATCGTAGTGGTTCCAAAAGAGCACTTAACTTATAAATTAGACTGTGTAAGCAACCCAGCCAGTAGCATATCACATGAATTGAGGGAAAGTTAGAGGAAGTGCTAGTTAAATATCCTCTTATGCATAAGAATCAACTAAGGAGTTAGAAGTCGAATAGCTGTTGTGGTGTCCATCCTCCATTTATAAAACGGTTATAATTACATGGTTCTCTATCTTCAGTCATAGCAGAAATTTGTGCTTTCCTAGCAACATATCCTTGATTACTATCTACCTATATGTCTACATCTGATTATCAAGTCAATAAATAACTTCAAGGTCATACGTATCAAGAAATAGTTGGATCTGAACCTATTGGAATAACGTGGAGATTAGAAGCACTTAAAAGATAAAATCTCAAGGGGACATTACAACAATTTCAGGTGATGTGATCACTTAGTATTAATATTTAGCAATATCTAAATATCAGAATAGAAAACTCACTTAGGGATATATGCTTAAATATGCACTGCACTAGTTCTAGATTCTGCATTCTATTTATATGATCAATAGCCTACCTTTTAAGGACCATTCAGATGGCGTCCATGCTGGTCTAATCTTTGAAGGTCTTTATGCCTGCAAGTCTGAAATAGAGCATGCACGCCCATGATCTGTTTATTAAGATTACTACACTTCTGAGAATCAATTCTGACGTCTATGGTGGTCAATGCATTGTCTTTTAGCAAATTATATATCTTCTACAAAGAGGGATGCTGATAGGATTAACAACCTTGCAGTCATATATAATTGTTCCTCCACTTATTTAGAATTAAATATACACATTAGATGATTAGCGCAATGCTTTCCTTGATACTATCATAATTATAATTAGCTATGAAATTAATATGGTTCCTTTCAATGTTATCATGATTGTACTGTTCTAGGCCAAGATCTTTACTTTGTCTAAAGATGATTAAAGGTAAATGCAAATGTATTTGGTTGCTTAAAGATTGTCTACCGAGTGTTTGCAAAATTACGAGGGAGGTAGGCTTGAGGTAAGTGGTGCCTAAAAACCCCACTTAACAATCCATTGCGGCCATGGAGGGGTGGTAGGCCCAGGACACTTATAGGCTCCGCCAACCCTCCCCAGTAAGTTAAGTGTCTTCCGAGGTGATGACGTGGGTAGAGAAAGCAGGTACGGTGTTTCCACTAAGCACACCACTCCGAGGATGGAATGGTTTTAGTTTGGATGTTCAGCTCAGGGCCAAGGGGTGGGTTGTCCTGATGGGACGCTTGTGCCCTTGGGCTTAGATGGATAGCTTCAGGTGGATCTACCCATGCCACTCCTCCTCTATCTTCATTATTACTTTTGTGATTATGTTTGTATTTTGGATATCTAGATATTAATGCTAACATATATGTTGTTAATATGTTGAATACAGGATTCAAATCTAGGGTTGTTGAGTTGGGAGGACATTCAACAAGCGAAATCTAGGGCAAATAAGCGAGTTCTAGGGCAAGGCCGGATAAGGGACATTACACAATGACTAAGAACTTGAGTGGGCTATTGCTAAAGGAAGTTGTCAAAAATACACAGCTTGTAATTAATGATAAGAAGAAAGTATGGTAGAGAAAGGGGTGCAACATCTTATCGATGGATGGACAAATAGTCAAAATATAACTCTCCTTAACATTTTGGTATCTTTCAGTAGCATAATGGTGTTTTTAAAGTCCATGGTCTCAACATGAAGTCAAAAATGTTGAGACTTTGTGCAATCTCTTGGATGAGGTGATCCACAAGGTTGGGGTTGAGAATGTTGTCCAAATTGTCACAAGCAATGCAACAGCATATGTATCCACGGGGAAACTTATTATGAAGAGATATCCCACTATTTCTTTAACCCCTTGTGTTACACATTGCTTGAATTTGATGCTAGAGAGCATTGAGAAGGTTGGATAGGTCAAAAGTGTGATTGAAGATGCTAAACAGGTTATTAAATTCATCTACAACAATAATTGTGTCCTTTCTTTCATGAGAAATCACATGAATGGAAAGGATCTTGTGAAACTAAGAGTGATACAATTTGCCACCCACTTCCTCACTTTGTAGAAAATTGTAGCTGCAATTCCTTCTCTTAAGCAAATGTTTGTGAGGAATGCCTAGATGGAATCTCCCTATTCCAAAAAGACCAAAGGGGAGAAGGTAGCAAGAATAGTTTTTGATAAGATATTCATCAAAAATTCAAAGGATTACTTAAGGTAAGTAATAATTACAAATATAAATTTTATAGGGAGCTATCTATTTGTTGTTTCCTTTTTTTTTTGTTAATTTTGTAATAATTAAAATTTATTTGCAATTTTTTTAGGTGACGACACCTTTGGTCAAGGTTTTGTATTTTGTGGACGGGGATGGCATGCTAATGGGTTACCTCTATGAGGCCATGGATAGGGTCAAATAGGCCATTTTGCATTATTATGGTAGAAACATCATTGATTACAAATGCATGAACCAACTCCACTAGCCAATACTTGCCTCGGCCTACTATCTAAACCCAAAATTCTATTTCTCTAATACATTTAGCACCAATGAGGTCATGGCAAGCATTTTTTCATACATTTATAGGATGGTACTAGATGATGAGATTAGATACATAATTCTTGATGAGTTGGAGGTGCAGAGGGAGGCTCTTTTCATCAACTCAAGCCATTCAAAGGAGGAAAAAACAATAGCCAAATAAGAATATCCTTTAACTTTCGGCTTAATACTAGAAAGTAGAAACTAGAAACTTGAAAGTTTGAACAAGTATAAATTTTTTACTTATTTTATGTAAATGCTTTATTTGTATATTTGTGGTGAGAGAAATATGATGGTGGAACACCAAATCTTCATAAGCTAGCTATTTGTATTTTTCCCTAGCCCTATTGTGTTTATGAGTGTGAAAAAAATTGGAGCCTATTTGAGAGCATTTAGACAAAAAGAATATAAAAAATTGACCCAAGAGTGTCTCAATGACTTTGTCTTCATCTAGTACAACCTTCGCCTTTGAACAAAAGAGGTGTGAAGGGTCCTTTTCCTTGATGCCATCAACTTGGATGAAATTGATCCTTTTGTTGATTGGACTACCAAAGAACATTATGACATCATTTTTATTGATGAAGAAATTGTTTAATTGGAGAGAGCAATTGTAGAAACAGCAAAGGTGGATGTATTGAAGGAAAGCAAGGACATTTTAGAGGAAACATTCAATCGTCATATGGATATCAACTTTTCTTCTAGTTCAAGACCTGAAAAATTAAGTTAGGAGGATATAGATCTTTTGGTTGTTATTTGACATATGTAAACAACTATAATGCTTTTATACAATTATTACTTATAATTTTGTTGTAATACAATGTATTGTTTGACTTTGAAACTTTGAAATTTCAAATTTTGAGTGTTTGAGGTTCATATGACATGTAATGTTTGAATTATGACAAATTGAGGATCAAAATAGACTTTTGTGTTCCCTAGATTCATTGATTCTAGTTTTTGTGTAGTTATGTTTTTTGTATTTTTGGCCAAGTCTAAGTCAAATTTTTGGGCTGCCAAGTCCATGTTTGCTATGGAAAAATATAAAGTTGCTGCTAGATAATGCCATGCAATCCTATGTGGAAGTGGTTCGAAGTAGAGTTAAAGGGTCCCATGGACCTTATGTGACCACAGATCACAAATCAACCCCACTACATATGGTGGTGGGTCTCTAAATGGACCTCCAAGGCCTTGAACAGATGTAGAGTGATTTACCTTGACACAAAAGTTGTGGTGAATTCCATCATAGGGTTCCCCTACAAACAAGATATCACTAGCAACATATATCCACTAACCACATGTAGGCGTACCATATACACCATTATTGTGCACAAGTACATTACACCATAAATTCCCTTTGAGAATGTAGAAAAAATTATCATTCAAAGACCACTACAACAAATGTTAGTCACCAAGGGAGCACAAGAATGAAGGAGGTGATAGCTAGGACAATTGTACTTTACTTCCAACAACCTAGTACCAAGTGTTACTAATAGAAGTAATAAATAATGTTCCAAGAAATCTCAACTAGGATAATTATGAATGTCGTGGTAGAAGTCCATCAGCCAATCTATGCAATACATCACCAAAGAAAGTGTCCCAAAAAGGATCCGACCACTAGTACAAGCTAAGGATCGAGGATGATACAAACAAAGAACCACTAATAAATTTTAGATAGATCAACCATTCCCTGATTCTTAAATATTGGGCTTTTAAAAGAAATATCAAGCCTTTAATAAACATGTACCAATGAGCACACCTCTTGAACCAATTTGTATGCAAATCATAGAAAACTTACAAGGCACACCAATTGAAGTGCTCCAAATTTGACAAATTTACGACAATTTTGATCATTTTTGTGTTGCCAAACACATTGGTGTGCTCATTTTTTTCCTAGACACCCCAATATTTGAGCAACCTGCAAGCAAATCAACCATAGAAAAACACAATTGGTAGCTTAGTTTCTCACTTTGCGATCTAAGAAAAACTAAAGCCAAAAGTGGCTTTCTCAAGCCTTATGGATGCAATAGTGCAGCCAAAAATGCCACACAATTTTCCAAAAACCAGCTCACACACAAAGCCTAGAAAACTGGTCCTTTCAAAAATAAAGAAAAATGACTAAACTAGGACATCATGGTTTTGATACATGTATTTTGCAGCTAGCAAGAAATCAACCAAACCCCATTTATAAGAAATGCAAAGGAGGAAGGTGGACACCTTGTCCATTAGGAGGTGTAACTCCCAAGATATGAGAAGACACCTCTCACTCCACTTGCCATTATTAAGAAAAAATAAGCCTACATAAGCAAGCTTAAACCACATGTCGGAAAAGGCCTAATAAACTAGTGAAAAAGAACAGCAACCTACACCAACACCTTTTTGCTCTCAAGTCCCCATTTAAAGAAATTTGGACTTGGCCTTTTGGAAAAATTCTCAAGGCCCCTAAGTAGCAGGGACATATGTTGTCTATGGCTAGTCGAATACAATTATGTCAAAATTTCTCTTTAGCGTACAGAAAATTAGATCAGCCATTCTTTATTATATCTAGAAGGCTTGGGAATCTATAAAGCATCTAAGCCTATCTATTTTTCTTTGTCTAGCTCTAGGTGCCAATCCTTTTGACCTATTTAGTGGAACTTGCAATATAAGAATAAGTATCTTGGTTGTGTGATTGTTTGTTCTACTTGGTTTTGGTATGGTAAAAGCATCCAAACATATTTTGATGTTATAGAAAAAGGGAAGCTTGTCCCTTGGAAAAAATTTATGCAAGCTTTCAGAATTTCAAATTTCTCCTTCACAAAGAAAGACATACTCAAAGCTCTCCTCTTTCTTTAAAGAAGTATAATGCTTCCTTCTCTTTAGACATTGATTCAAAAATTTGAGTTAAGGTTAGAGGGATTAAAGGCCCAACCATCCTTGTGATTTCTTCAAAGAAGCTCTATAAGAAGTTCCCTTGTTCTATTTATGTAATAAAGAACCTTAAATCTAGATGGGTTATATATCCTGGAAGGTGGTGTTGTGACCTTTTCACACATCGCCCCATCGCAAATGGGGACCCCCAGTAGTTTGCTAGTTTTTAGGGTTTTGTCTCCACGCAACAGTTTCATGAGGTCATCACTTTCAGAGTTTCAAGTCGGTCTTTTGAGAGTCATCCGAGCCAAGTCAATAATCCATGCTTGAATCAGTGCATAAACGTCATGGAAGTGCTTAGAAGGTCCAGGAGACGAAGATCGCCTGTGCTTTGGGCCAATTCTAACACTTCCTATTTTTTAGGGAATTTGCTTTTTTGCTTTTTCGTTTTTGGCATTTTTGGACCAAACGGGGTTCCCTATTTTTTAGGGAGTTTGCTTTTTCTATTTTTAGAAAGTCAACCCTGGTCAGCGATTCAACTTTCCATCTTTAGATCCAAAAATCAACCAAAAAATCAGAAAAATCATTGAAAAATCAAGGTGAAAATCGAAAAATCAAGTAAAAAAATCAAGAAAAGCATGGAAAATCAGCCAAAAATTTGAGAAAATCTGGAAAAATGAAATATACCGAACCAATTTTTTTTTTCTTTTTGCAATTACAAACAACATGCACCCGTTAGGGTTAGCACATAAAACCAAAACAATGCAGAACTCAACTCTAACCAAGAATGTACACCAGGATCCCGGAACGGGCAAGGCGTGAGCATATGGTCAGAGGATCTCAATGCAATGCATGAACTGAATTAACTCTAACCAGGAATGCGCCGGATGACGACGAGCATGTGGTCAGAGGATCCCTACCAACTACAAATGCTGAAGTAACTCGACACCAAGCATGTGCTTTCCAACCCAAGGTGAGAAGGGAGCTACCATATGGCGAAGATATTAAAACTATAATGCAATTCAAATGTAAATAGGCAGCAAGCCAGCCTCTTCCACTTATTCAGTGAGCATTAGAAAGCATGAAGAACAAGATTAGAAGAAGTGCTGACAGTACTATTGTTCAGCTTACAATATGATGAAGAATGCCTGCAAGAACAAGGATTAGAATGCTCATCAATGGCTGCAACACTAAAGGTGACCACCACAAGACTTAATATGACTTCTTAACACCTACCCTTCACCAACAAGCAAATTACTCAAATCTGATATGACAGACCAGCAGCTTAAATATGCAAACCAGCACCCCTTAGACTCTCTAAAATGCACTTTTCTCACTCAATACTAACTCTATTGACATGAAATCAAATGCATAGCACCCTTAAGAAGATGGTGACCAAGTTTAGACAACAAAACCTCACCAAAAACCCTTTATCTTTTTTTTGCACAATTCCCAAGGAGACCCAAATGGTACGGCCCTCTAAGAAGGGCAATTTTCTTCTTAAAATTCAAAGCTTTGTCTAAAAAATCTGAAACTTGCCAAGATGGGGCGCCCTTGCCAAGGAAACACAATGAAACAATACCCATAACCAGCATATTTTTATTTTTAAGTATATGAGTGAAAACTGCAATTCTGCTATGATATCAGCAACTCCAGAAAATGATATGAAATGCAGTAAACTGAACTACAAATGACAAAACAACACTACAATGCAAACCTCACTACAATTTCTCTCACAAGCAAACTAATTTCTCCACTAGATGCTATCTCTCAAGCATGAAGTCGAGCCAAGGCTAGGAGGCATTCATTCCTCGAAGCAGTCCTAGCACCGTTTCGGCAGCATAACAATACTTCAAATATAAGATGAGAAAATGAAGAGCCAAGGTTTCCCTTTATAATTTGAGAAGACCCTCCAGAAGCTTCTAGAAGAGAAACCCTAATTTTATAATTTGAATTTAATCTTTTCCCTCCAAGAAATGGCGTCACTTTTCTTCAAGGCTTCATTTTTACTTTTAATGAAATTCACCCCTTCAAGATAGGCGTCCAAACCTAAGCTTCAATTTTGACCTTAAGAAATATAAAATTACCTCAATGAGGCACCACCCCTTGAAGACCACCTTTTTAAAACAACATTAAGTTATGTGACTAGGCCAAGGGGGGGTAACATAACATTAAAATATAACATTATTTAAATAAAATGAACTTATCTCTCCAAAATGCATCCCAAGGCCAAAATTGAACAAACCAACTGAATCCACTGAAGAGGAAAGCCAACTGTGCCGAGAACGACAGGACCACTGCCAGAAATAGAATTTACTAAAAATAGTAAATTCCTGAAGGTGCTCAGAATGCCAAGAAAAACACACCAATGTGAAGCTCTCCGAAAACCCAGAAAGAATCCGCCATTCAAACATCAATTCACGAGCAACAGCAACCTCCAAAAAATGAAACCCTAACTTCACCTTTCGAGTAGCCTACGGGTCTCCGGAATAGGCCAACGGTCAACTGAAAAGATCATGCTCGAGAAGGGGACATTACAAAAAATCATTCAAAAATCAGTCAAAACCATGAGGAAGATCACCAAAAAATCAACCAAAAAGGCATAAAATTTTGTGATAAAGTTTTGTCTAAGTCTGGAGAATTCACCAAGAGAGAGAATGATCAGTTATCAGCAAGGTCAGCCCTACTTTTAAGGGACATGGAAAAGACCTTCCAAAGTCCGCCATGCCTTGGAGAGAAATGGAAAGACTTGTTTGAAGTCCGCCATGCCTTGGAAAGAATTGGCAAGGCAAGTATGAGGTCGGCCCTTAAAATGAGGGACTTGGCAAAGAGGTTCCAAACTCCGCCCAGCTTTGGCAAGACTTGTTTGAAGTCCGCCCAGCCTTGAGAAAGATGGCAAGGACCTTCTAAAGTCCGCCCTTGACTTGGAAAGGACTTAAGGAAGTCCGCCTAGGCATACAAGAGGAGAAAAATTAAAATTTTTGCTAGGTGTTTGGTGCCTTGAGGTAAAAATCCGAAATTTGCCTAAGTATGGAGGCCTAGAAAGAGGAAAATTTGAAATTTTGGCTAAGTATTTTAATGTTTTAAAGGGGAGAGATGCTAATTTTGACTAAGTGTGGAAGGCAAATGCTTGAGAAAGTCTGCCATGCCTTGATGGAAGGTGGAAAAGACTTAAGGAAGTCCGCCTAGGCCATGGCAAAGGAAGAATAAAGTTCGCCTAGCATAAAAGAGAAAAAAGATTAAAAATTTGCCTAAGTATGGATGTCTAGAGAAAAATTGATGAAGTTGGCCAAGTATACAAAGGAAAATGCATGAGGCAAAGAGGCAAGAAAGTCCGCCCTTGGCCAGAAGGGATAAAAATTTATTTAAGTATCATGGAATTTTGCCTAAGGAAGACATCCAGACACAGACTTTGCCTAGAGAAATTCGTCCGAGAAAGAAGAAAAATTGATTTTGGCATAAGAAAATGTGCCCAGCACAATTCAAAGTCCGCCATGGCAGGAGAAAATAAGGATCTAGCGTAACATTTGTCAACAAAAGGGCTAGAATTTTAACTTGGCTAGACGAAAATTGGAATAAATTTAGAAAATAAACTTTTAGCCAAAGAAAAGGGAGAGAAAAATAGAAATAGCCATGGGTCCAACACGAACGGGTTGGAAATAAATTAAAATATTTTAATATTTTAATAATTTATTTCCAAATACTCAGAAATTTAAAAGTCTTGGACAAAATTAAATTCGCCATACGTGTGTCGGAGGAAAATAAATTGTGTCGGACAAAGATAAAATCCATGGGAAAAATTAAATTCGCCATGAATTAAAGCTTGGAAAATTGAATTTAATTATGGCATTTAATATTTTCAAAATCTCGAAAATCAAAGATAAACATCTAAGAAAAAAATCGATTTTGGAAAATCAAAGAGATTTGCCTAGATAAGATTGCCATGGAGTTTTTTCGAAAAAATAATGGAAACTTGCCTGTTTGAAGAAGAGAAAACAAATCGAGATCGAGATAGAAGAAGGCAGTTGCTAAAACAAATCAAGTTCTTCAGCATTATAATGAGTTTCAGCAACTCAGTTTTCACAGACACAGTTGAAGAGAAGCTAATCTCTCGAAATTCTAGGACGATCATCTCTTCTGCAGGCAAGATCGATTTCTTTAGAGGAAGAAATAATTTTATGCTAAAGAAGTAATTTTTTCTCGAAGAAGTGAAGGATTTATTTGCTGAAAGTTGAATTTCTCAGCAAGACGGGCACACTTAGCCACTTGAGTTTTGGTTAAATTCTCAAAGTTTAAATCTGATCTGTAGCCAGAAGTTCTTTCCTGAGGTTTGAAGTTCAATTGGATAAATTCACCATTCTCTTTCTGTCTTTTTCATCTTGGCTAAGTTCTGGCCAAATTTCAATTTAAATCATTTACTTTCAGCTTGCTTTTTCACAGAAGTTTAATTATTTAATAAGCTGAAAGTAAAATATTTGAACACAAGGCACGAAAATAAATTATTTTTAAAAGTCTTTGTATTAATGTTAGTATTTTTTACTGTAGGTTGATGACCATGGCAGGAGAATCGTCAAAGAAGGTGCGAATGAAGTTTGCCAGCAAAGGCACACAGCGAGAGTCGAAAATAAATTCAAAGTGGAAAAATGTCGCAGACACTGATCTGGGACATGTTGACTTCATAGAGTTCAAGAAAAGAGTATATGGACAGGATGGACTTCCGACACCAATTGCCAAACGAATGGTGAGAAATGGAATTTTTCAGGCAGTTGGATTCCCGCCTGCGATGGATTGTGCTGAATTAATGGTAGAATGTGCTATCCACTACGATGCTCAAAAGAGACAAATCATTGCATCTGATGGCAGAATTCTGGCTCACCTAGGCGAGGTAGCCATACAGGAGACATTTGGCATCCCAGCACATTCCCGTACCACCTACAAAACCAAGGAGGAAGCCAAGGGATTGTATGACAGCCAATCAGACTTATGCGCCACAAATATTAATAAGGCATGGCTGGAAAAGCCTAAAACGTCAATAAAGAAGATGTTGTTAGTCAGATATTTTACTTTGTTGTCGGCCGTAGTCGACCTCGGTCGTAGTCGGCCAATTGTCAAATAAAACAATAGTTAGTAAAGAATAATAATGTCATGTAATGTCATGTACTTTCGGGAAAATATGTTTAGATTAATGTTAATGTAATGTTGTTATGAAACGTCGTGTCGGTTGGTTTTCTAACCACCGCCGAGCGTTATATGTAGTCGGGTGGGAATAGTCGGGAGAGAATAATGAATGAGTTTTGTTGCCGATGGTTATACTGTAAGCATTGTGATACTCTCTTGTACATGTTATTTCCTGAGAATGAATAAAGTTTCTGGCATTTTACTATGATATCTTTCCGTGTACTGTTTTATCCTATGTTCTGCATATTACAAGTTTGCCAGTAGTACGTCAGATTAGAATCCCATTCCGTAGGCAAACATTTGGCGCCGTTGCCTGAACGGACTAGGGCATCATCCACCATGGCAGCGTAATGGGTCAACCAGCGGAAGAACCTATAAATGCTAATGAGGAACGAGAAGACTCATTGACAGAAGATTTGGTAAATTTGTGGAAAATCTCGCTCCGTGACCACGTACGTAGGGAATCCCACATTCGGGAGATCCCTGAGGAAGTCATCTGGGATCGGCTGGAAGTGAACGACGAGGTGAACCACCTCCTGAACCGCATGCCCAGGTTGCTGGCCCGACATTTCATTATTCTGCAAGACTTGCGAGAGGAAGAAGCCCGTGAGCGCCGAAGGCAGCAAATCGTGCAACGTTGTGAAGACCGAAACAAACGGGAAGAGGAAGAACGGGATACTAGTCGGCGCCGCACTTCCGGCAACCAGCAATGATCGCTTGAACAACTAAATGCCCGTACGGCCGAACAAAGACAAGAATAGAGTACCTGACAGGCACGGGACTTCGGAAGAACAAGTTCGGCGATCACTCAGGCTACAAGAGCAAGAAAATCGGCGAAGACGACTAAGGCAAGTCGGTAAGGAACTAGATGAGGACTTAATTGAAATCAATCAAAGCATAAAAAGAACATATGAAAATTTGCAAAGAATAGACACATCCATTGAACGAACGCACCACAGTTTGATAGAAGGAAGGGACGAAGACCCCTTCAGCACTCCATATACAGAAAAATATAACCTCTATGACAATGAAGATGAATTGAATAGTAGCATCAGACGATTTCGAGAGTTGTCACTCTCGGACGACGACGCAGAGTTAAGGAGGGGAAGGCCAGAGCTTAAGACCCCAGGGCAGAGAGAGCATCGACGGGATCCTGAGGAGACCCACGGTGTTGCGGACGCTGACGGAGGACGTGGCAGTGACTCGTACGTGGCCGAGAGTGCTGGTGACGCACAGGGACGTAGCGAGGAATCCACTAGTCTAATCGGGTCCAAAACACAAGGAGGTCAACAAGGAGGTCAACCGGTAAAGATGGCTCAATCGGATCGGCAAAAGTTGCCGAAATTCATGGGGAATGGCTCTGAGGATCCCGTACGGCATTGCAAGACATGCGAGACTATCTGGATAGCCAGCGGGCAGGATGACCCCGACCAGTGGCTGAAGGCATTTCCAGCAACACTCAGGGACAGTGCCATTGACTGGTACTCGAAACTGGATCAAGCGCAGAAAGCCACATGGAGGGTCCTGAAGCAAAACTTTGAAGCGGAGTTCAAACTTCTACGGGACGATAGTGAGATCGTCACAGAAATATATCATACCAAACAAGGGAAGCATGAAAACGTACGGACCTACAACAGGAGGTTGAAAGACTTGATCAGGAAGCTGGAGGCACAGCCGGCCGATGGGTTAAAGAAAAGATGGTTCATTGAAGGACTGATTCCCTCACTCCGGCGGAAAATGAAAGTAGTACCACCGTCCTCGTACACCGAAGCATACAATATCAGACGCGTGCTTCACACAACCGTACCCATGAAGGTAACTGATCTTTTGCAAACAATGCCTTCTCTCAAAGTAGCACTTACCAATGCTATTGGAGAAAATCTTCCGAAGAGGTCACCAGAACGTACGCCAGA
>VDFB02109246.1:16724-74735 GCA_007258455.2 Sequoia sempervirens | reverse complement strand
GCCGAATGTACAAATTCATTAGGCGTGGCATTCTGGTCCATATCAACTGATTGCCAGCCATCATCAATGAGCAGAAACCTTGGAGGTGTGCCCCCTTTCTCTAGGCTGTCATGACAACATTATCAATTACCAAGGGAATTTGGAAGGGCTAATGTGCAATGTTGATCAACGACAATAAATTATTATTAAATAGAATAACCTGAGGATTACACAATACTTAAGAAAATGAAAAAGAAATGTGTTGCATGATAGGGTTTACAGACAATGTACCTTTCCAAGCCTTGTTTTACGCCCTCAGCTGTGACGTCTGTATAAAATGCATCCCATGTACACCACCCAAACCAGTTTAGCATGTCAGGCAACTACAAGACAAACATATCAAGGATAAGATTACAGGGAAGAAAAGACGAATGAAATAACAGAGTAGCAAAAAACACAGAAATATTCTTTGCTACTGATTAAAGATCTGCAAGCTACGAATTCACTCACAAAAAAGTAAAAACTGATACATTCAGACATCATTCTGAAAGAACCCAAGAATTCCAAACAAAATTACCTTTTTTCTCTCACGATGAGAAAAAGTTTGTGAATGTCTCTCCACAGCCCTGCAGTATACATAAGTGATGTAATTTAGTCATGTTGATATAAAATACCATACATAAAGAAATAGAAGAGATAAAAGATATAGTGAGGACATTTACTTTACTGCACTTGTAATCACTTCATATGGATCAGTTCCAGCACCAACAAAAACTGAATGAACTCCATGGTTTGTTTCAACGGCAGGATCACCTGAATTTTTTTTAATTAAGTTTGAAATCAATACATAAAAAAATCTAGCAACCAACATTGTTCCTAGAAAACAATGGCTGCAAGTGCTGCATTTAAGTTTTTTTTATTTTCTAAACTTTTAACATTTACCACTTTCCAAAGAGAATTCAAGTTCGTTGTTCTCATTTCCTTGCAAAACTGCTCTGAAAGCTCCTTCCAAAAGTGGCAAGAAAACAACATAGACGGTATCCGTGTTCAATGGTGATCCCTTATTACCCTCAACTATCAAAAATTGAGTTTCAAATGGAACGTCTTTCCCACATGTGCCGATTCTCTGTGTCATCCACCACATCTTGAACCGGAACAAACCCATAAAACGAAGGCCTCTGCAAATGTAGACAGAACAATAAATTCCTTACATTCATCTTAAACGAAATGATTTTGGACAACAAAGAAATGTTCCAAAAATAAATGTTTCATTCTCTAATTGTATATAAAAAGTTAGTCCATAATTGATGTGAAAAAGAAAAGACCACAAATTTTCTGATTTTTCATATTGTCAATCTTTTTTTTTTTATCTCAATTTCTCACATCTAACAAGCTTCTATGCCCTGCAATCCTACAGCAATAATGAATTACTTCATCTATTTTGGTGTCATCTGCATATCACAGTAAAAGACTTGAACGACTATTAAACTTTATAGTATAAATCAGAGAAATAGTGAAACAGGACATTGATAAATATGAGAGTCCCCCTGATCAAACATAGTGATTCCCAAGATATAAAATTTTGAATAACATAATTAAAAATCCTCTCAGTTTTGTAAACTCGCTACAATTAAAATAGAATAATATTTGACACAAGGAAAATTTATGGCATTGCTATGCTACCATATCTAAATTCATAATAACAGCATAGAGGTGGTCTAAAAGAACAGAATCAATAAAATAAATGAGCTTAAATTTCCACAGTTCATTTTCAGGAGAAATGTTTTCTGGAATAAAATTGTTAATAAAAGAGCATCAGATCATCAAAGTTTTAAGTCACACTTGATGATCCATCTTTATGTGGGTATCATATTTGGTAATCCATGATCAGAATTATGCATTATGAATTGTTGCATTCAGCTATAACTATGTCAAAATGAGCTATAAAACCATGGCAAAGCCCATAATCACAAAATCGGAAAAACAAGGGATGGGAAGGGAATGCTTTAGTGTCTACGGAAACAAGCAAAATAAGAAGTGATATCAAATTATAGTAGTCTCCAGACAAGTCAAAAATTAGAAAAAATAAATTGATAGGCCTAAAAGAGGCATTCAAACCTGGACTTACACGGTTAAAATACAAATGCTTGTAAAGTTCGAAATTTTTTCAGAATATTACCAGTTTAGGAAGAAAAAACCATTTTTATCTCACAAAAAGAGGGAAAAACATTTTTTCCATCACAAATATTAAAATAGAAGAATGGCTGAACCCGGATTTTGGAATTAAACACCATTCTCAGGAAACAACCAACCCTTATAACAGTGAAAAGTTGGTAGAAAGTAAACCATTCCATAACTAACTTGACAATAAACAGTGTTTATCAACCAAAACAATTCACAGATCAATAGATTGACCATTAGCCATCTGAACTTCAAAACACATCAAACAAATACCATTCATATGAATTGCATATTCAACAAACCAATGGCAATGAAAACTTACTCGAGCTTGCCGATGGGGAAAACATGGTGGCTCTTGCTGAAGTCCGACGTGGCACCCAAGAAGGCACCATTCACCATCCCAACCCCTGATGCAGGGGTCACCGTGATATTCTCATGAACATCAGATAGGATGCATTCTCCCATTACCATTAAATTTCCATCCTCGACAGAAATACCAGGCGTCACGGTCATCTTGACAGAAAACTGAAAAAACAGACAAAAAAAGACAAAGACAAACAAAACTTCTTGTAGACTGACGCATAGACCACCTCCTCTTAAACACAGAAAAGTTTTTTCTGGTGGTTGAAATAAATATATAGCTGTAGCCTTGCAGAGCTGTAAATAAATATATATACATATATTTAGCAAGACGAATTTGATCTTTGCTCAGGCGGGGTATATTTATAGAATGAAGAGATAGAAAGAGAGGGAAACTAAAACTTGATCCACGTCACGTGAAGCACCTGCACTCCAAATAAGACTGACGCATTGGAAAGGAAAGCGACCCTTCCTAACCGCAGTTAAGGAGGTTCAGATTTTCTAAGGTACGGAAACGGTGGATGGGTTTAAGTGCGGTTAAGATGGTTATGAGAGCAGGAGATTCCTTTTGGTTCGTTGAAAGCTGTGTCCGCACGTGAGCGTAATTTTAACACGAGGTGCTTGCCACCTTGATTTCAAAATAGAGGTGGTGTAAGTTTGGTGGGACTGGGACCCACAACTACAACTAGAGCCCTGGTTTGGAGTTTTGTGATTGTTAGTTTTATTTTTATTGGATTGGAGTGGAATAAAATCTTTTTATACTTTTATAATATAGGATTATTGTACTTTCATTATGTAAGAGGTATATCTACGTATTGTAATATGAGGTGTCTAAGTCTTGTAGGGTAAAAATCTTCTGACTTGTTTTCCAAGAGTGGTACTTTCCTCTTAGAGGCCTTGGCAATGATCTGGTTATTAAGTTACTTCGAGAATATGGAGAAACATCGGTGGCCTAAACTAATTGTGAAGGAAGAGCTAACTAGAAGAAAGAACACTTAGATGAAACAAAATATCAAATGGATCAAAAAGTGGGATGTGGACATACATGAATGCTCAAATACAAATGAAGAAATAAAAAATTATGTGAGAAAAATTTAAATATGTTATATGGACAAAAAAAATAGGGCGTAAAAAAGATTATTAATCAAATAATTCAATTCCACGGGGAACCATGAAGAAAAAGTCTATATAGGAGCGAATATTAAATGGAAAGAAAAAATGTTGATAGCTCAATTGCGAGTTAGTTCACATCATCTTAGATGTGAAATGGGCAGGTGGACGATTCTTAAAGAGGAGTGTGAAAAAAGAATATGTTGATTTTGTAACAAGAGAATGGTGGAGACGAAATGACACTTCATCATGGAGTGCTCAACATATAAAAACATTTGGGCCGGCTACAAAGACACCTTGCAGGTTGATAATTTAAATGCCTTGTTTGAGGAGACAAGGTTAGACAAAACTGCAACCTTCATCATCAAAATTCACTACATAAGGGTTGATCTTGAATGAAATTTACAAACTATTTAGGGCATTTTTTGTGGGTGGCTCTTGTGTTGTCCTTGGGTTCCATAGGCTTCTTTGGCCTTGTGGACATCATTAAAATATTTCATTTCATTTCAAGTGTGCAATTGTTTTATCAATAGGGCATTTTGAGGTTTGTATTTTTGTTCTCAAACAAATTATAATATGTTGAGTAAGTGTACAATTATACTAGAAGTCTCCTTCGGTTTGTGGGTTTTTCACTTCACTTTACATATATAGTAGAAGATTCAACGGAAGTTGTAGTATTTTCTCTAAAGCTCTACCTATCTATAAACTAAGAAAAATTAATAATAATCACTTATTATTCTATTACATTGAGAGATGCATAACTTATAGTGGTAATGAGAGAGTTTTGATGGAATGTGTTTAGAAAAAAATGTTTATTATGCAATGACAATAAATGGATTGTAATGGTGTGTGTGTGTTCACAAAAACACCTTTGCTCCCAATATGCAAACATGTATATACTATGTTCATAAATATCTTAAGTACATATTGTTAGAGTAATCATGCATTAGCTAATAGTTAATTAATCTTCAATTGATTAAATTAGTCTAATTCATTTCATGCATTTAAGCTAAACTTAGGAGTTTTTTTTATGTTAACTGAAATGAGTTTTTATTAGATCATTATGTCTCATTACATAGGATGTTGACACTTGTCATGATCTAATCCCTTTATCATTTAGGGTTGCTCCTATAAGGCACTCACCCTCATTGTATTATACTCCTCAATCTCCTTGAAGACTCTTGAGGTTCATTATGTATTTTTTTCTAGTTGAGGAATAGCAAATCATTGTTTTGCAAATATCTTGCGTGGAAGGTGTTTTTGTTCATTATTTGATCTTGCATCTCATGTTTTTCACAATTCTAACATGGTATATGTACCATTTGTATCTTCGAGTTCCAGATGTTTTCCTTTGCTTGCCATCTAATTTGAGTAGTGTCGTTGGAGGCACTCATGCATATTTGTGTCTTTTTTATCATAATCATCATCTATTTCAAAGGAGGTTTTTCATTTTAAAACTATAGCAATCATCATTCAACAATTTTCTACAATTTCTTTGTGTTTCAACGATGTTCTTCATGTTCCTATTCTTTTTTTAACATTGTTTTGGAGGCTTCTTAGTCCTTCATTTCACCTTTCTCTTTTTTGGAGATGAGTTTTTCCCATGAGGTTTTCTCCTTTTCTCTAGTTGTGAGAGATTGAATTTTTTGTACATGGGTACCTCATCAGGCCTTGTTTGTCAGGACCCATCATGCATTCTTTGATTTATATGCATTTGATTTTTAGGGTGTTTAGATACTCCCTAAGTTCATCTTAGGAGGGGTGTTAGCATAATCATGCATTATCTAATAATTAATTAAGCTTTAATTGAATGTTAGTCTAACTCATTTCATACAATTAAGCTAAACTTAGGAGTGCTTTTTATGTTAATTGAAGTGAGCTTTTATTAGATCATTTTGTCCCATCACATAGGATGTTGACACTTGTCATGATCTAATCACTTTATCATTTAGGGTTGCTCCTATAAAGCACTCACCCTCATTGTATTATACTCCTCAATCTCCCTAAAAACTCTTGAGGTTCATTCTGTAGGTTTTTCTAGTTGAGGAATAGCAAATCATTGTTTTGTAAATCTCTTTTTTGAAAGGTGTTTTTGTTCGCTGTTTGATTTTACAACTTGTGTTTATTCACAATTCTAACATGGTATCTATGTCACTTGTATATTTGAATTCCATATGTTTGCATTTGTTTTCCATTTGATTCTAGTGTTGTTGGGGGAACTCATGCAGATTCTTGTCTTATTGATCTTGATCATCATCTATTTTAGAGGAAGTTCTTCATTTTAGCACTATAGCAATTATCATTTGACATTTGTTACAATTTCTTCATGCTTCGACAATGTTCTTCATGTTCCTATTATTTTTAGGACATTGATTTGGAGGCTTCTTAGTCCTTCATTTTTCCTTTCTTTCTTTTGGAGAGGAGTTTTTTCGATGAGGTTTTCTCCTTTTCTTCAGTTGTGAGAGATTAGATTTTTTGTACATGGGTACCTCATCAAGCCTTGTTTATCAGGACCCATCATGCATTCTTTGCTTTTTATGCATTCACTTTTTAGGGTTTTTAGCTACTCCCTAAGTACATCTTAAGAGGGGTGTTAGAGTAATCATACATTATCTAATAATTAATTAATGTTTAATTGATTATTAATCTAATTCATTTCATGCACTTAAACTAGACTTCTAAGAGTGTTTTTTATGTTAACTAAAGTGAGCTTTTATTAAATCATTTTGTCTTGTCACATAAGATGTTGACACTTGTCATGATCTAATCCCTTTATCATTTAGGGTTGCTCCTATAAAGCACTCACCCTCATTGTATTATACTCCTCAATCTCCTTGAAGACTCTTGAGGTTCATTCTATAAGTTTTTCTAGTTGAGGAATAAAATATCATTATTTTTTAGATCTTTTGTGTGGAAGGTGTTTTTGTTTGTTGTTTGATCTTGCATCTCGTTTTTATTCACTATTCTAACACATACATCTAAAATATGTTGGTATATTACTTCAAGACATTTATCTAACCCAGGTAACAAATTCAATGTTATGCAAAGATAATATATTTGACAATATTTGAAGATGATGAAAATCAAATATGACACACACATAAAGAGAAGGACAAAAATAATATTGTAACAAGAATGGAAGATAAAGACACATTAAACACATGATGAGAATTACATATAAAGAAGCCAAAGCACAAATGGGATAACATAATGAGATGATAATGTCTCATGATAAACATCTCAAGATGATCAATGTATATTAAGAAGAATATTGCAAACAAAAATGTGTTTAGATTGATCCAATGAGACATAAAAACAACTACAATAATGAAATTGCGAGCACTTCAAATGTATTGTTGATTGAATGTAAGGTTAATTTTGAAGAAGTGAATTCAATAATAATATATCAAAGTGAATTAAAAATGATAGATCATGTGCTATAAAAGTTAGAGGATGGAGCTCAAGGTGTTGAAAAGAAAAAAACTCATCATTAATTTTTAGTATTGAACAATATAAATTCTTGACCAAAACCCCCAAAACTTATAAACTTAACATAGGTTGAGGAACTATTAATAGTCAATGTCAACCCAACCTTTCAAGTGAATCACACAAATAGAGGTCAATATAAATATAGAGGACATAAAATAAGTTTTCTACATGAAGTAAAAGTAATTTCTAATGTTTTTTGCATCAAATAAAAGGTTTGCATGTTATATATATATATATATATATATAATGCCAAGACATATCAATATTGAGATGTTTATATTAAATTTGTCATATAGGTCAAATAAGCATTTGAATATTGATATGCATCAATGTCTTTTGACAGGTGCATCTAAGATGAACCTATTAGGTGTTATTAGGGTTTTAAATTGATGGAAGTTTATGTTTGTAATTATAAAATCTACTGAGTTTTAATTGTCTAATGATAGAAACATAAATCTAAATACATGTACAAATTTAGTAGTAAGAAAAAAAAAAGCTTATTTATATAGAAGATAACTTATTACATATTAAAATATTGTTCCTAAAATCCCTCAACAAATCTTATTAACTCTACATTATCCCTCAACCACATACCAATTATGCATAGATGTAAAACTAATCATCCAATAACCTAAACAACATATAAATACATATTTAAATAAATTTCCAATTATTTAAATCTATGCCCTCCACATATTAATTTATTTATGTCACCAAGTATAGTAAACATACAATGGTGTAATATAAATTTCCAAATATTGCCCCCTTATTGCATCTAGTTCCAAGCCTTTGAGAGAATAGATTTCACATGTGGACCAAGAAATGCATATGGTACCATATACTTATAATCAAGTGGAAATGGTAAAACTACACCTCTTCAACGAGATATAGTATCATTGTACTCTTGATCAAAGATATGGAAACTTAATTATCACCCTTCATATTTAAGAACATGGACACACACAAGTGCCTACAACAAACAAAAGCAAGAATGATCTCACTATGCTTCTTCACATGAATAGGGACACTCAATTATTCATCTTTCAATTTTGTGAATAAGGACACACACAACTGTCCACATCACATTGTGACTAGGGACTCACACAGCTAACCACATATGACCATTTAGACTAACCTTACTAATATTTACTAGTTTTTTTATGAATCAAGAAAAACTCACTATTCACAACAAGTGTGGCATGAGCCTCCACTTGACATAAATGTTGTTCTTCGATTGATCTCAAACTTATTGGAAAATTCTTCCAAACTAAATTTCATTAAATGAATTACTCCAGTATCTATAATAGAAATAAACTCATGAGTTGAAGTTATCCTCTATCCTCTCATGATCCTCTAGCCTCCTTCAATGCTCAACTCACCTATCAGGTTGATTGAGATGATTATTTGAATAAAATTATGAGACATAAATTTGTGTATCAATCCTAGCATGTTCTCTAAAGGTACTAGACATGAACTTTCTAGAACTTGTATTTGGCATGAGATTATGATTACCCCCTCAATCAATATACATTTATATGAGTGTCAAATACCACTGATAATGCACCCATTACAAATGTTTACTTTTTAGGTGCAAAAGAATGATTTATAGTGAAGCTAAAGTGGGAAAAAATAATTCTATAACAAACCATGACATCTTAAGAGCGCCCCACTAATTATATATTTTTACCAAGTTTTCAAAGAAGTTTAATGAGATCCCAACCTTTGATTAAAATTTTATGTTCAATTAATAGCACTCCTTTAAGATGGCCAAAACTACATGGTACAATTACAAAATTAATTACAAATAAATACTAAGAGATCAAACAAAATGCTTCTAGAGGAAGTTTTACAATGTTGACAATTTTTATCAAGAACATTATTTTATTGAATAAATTTTTTATATCATGATTACAAATTGATGTCAAAATAGAAAAATAGATATAGTTTTAAGTATGTAGTGTAACATGAGACATAGAGTAGCAAATATGTAGGTTTCTAAAAATAAAATAGGATGGATTTCTAGGACATATAGTCCTAAAAATAAAAATAGAGTAATAATGTGGCCAAAGCTAAAGTTTGAATTCATCCACCACAAGACAAGCGGTTTCTAGATTTGTCTTTTTGGAAATATGATTCACTATATCTTGCACATTGTATGAGTGGTGGAAATTTTTGTGGTTGATTAATCCTCCATTATATAGAGTATTTCTAAGGGTGACAAATTCTTGAGAGAGTTTGTAAAGTTGTTATGAGCGATATCTATTTTCTTATCTAGGGATTTGAGTAGATTATTTATGTAACTTGTTAGGTAAGTTATGTGTTATTTTTAAGTGAATCTTGCAACACAAAAGAGAGTAACCATCCACAAAAAGAAGTTAGCATTTTTTTTTGCATCTCTATATTAAGAGCACATAGTTGATGAGAAAATATACCAACACATCTAATTTTCCATATAAATTTCATAATCACTTATCATCAAGATTCAACCAATTATTTTTTTAAACAATAATCCCAAAAAGAGTAAATTTCCATGATTAGGAATGAAGATATCATAAAAATTAGAGATGAGGGATTAACAGATACAATGAACATAAGGACAATCCTAAAAGGTGCATTTGCATTTTTTAATTTATAGCTAAAGGGGTAGAGAAGGACCAAGGTAGGAAATGAAGGTGAAAACTAAAGGGAAGTTTGAAATGGAGGAGTTTTCAAGAAGTGGGTTAGGATAAGGCATCAACCCTAGACTTCTAAAGTCTAAGGATAATATCTCTCCATTTGAAGTAGGGAATAACACACTTCCATTTGACATTGAGTCTAGGGGATAGGGGTAAACTAGGAAGCAATAACCTATGATAAATAGAATTGAGGGGGAAGAACATGAGATATCCTCTAGTTGGATATCATCAATATTTCAAGAATTTGTAGTATAACAAGGGGGATAACTTGATCAACAAAGAAGATGGGATAAAATATTAAATATTAGGTAATAACTTTTTTATTTGAAGGATGTAGAGAGAATTCAAGATAAATTTGGTTCTAGGTCTCCCATTGGAAGTAATTCATTCCAAATATCCTTGAACTTATGGATACCTTCTTTAAAAAAATTATGTCCTTTTAAATTGGGCAACATAGCAAGATGGTTTTCCCAATATTGAATAAGTTTATTCCACCAAATGGAGGATGCTATAAAAATGAGTCTATTTTAAAAAGAGATATAATGCTAAGTGAGAATATGAGAGATCAACTCCCAATATTTCCAAGTGTTGTTAAAGGGAGTAGAACCATTATTTTTTAAGTAGGGCATAATAAGAAACTTTTTATTATAGAACACATCATGCCAAGGGTTTCCAATGATGTTCTTTTGGATATGTTACCTAACCAAATGTTTCCATGGATTTTTGAAAACCATCCATGTCTCTATTTATCCATTTAGCATAGAAACAAATCCCTTAATTAAGATAGAGGACCTATATAATTCCAAATTTTTCTCTGTCTTTGGTTTGAATGCAATGGAGCTAAGAAGTGGTAGTTATTCCTTGTTTATTACCCTATTTAGATGACAAGACATTTATGATTCATTTAGTTAGCTAATTTTAATAGTTATTAGATGGAAGCTAGCAAGGGGATATGTAAACATGAGTAAAAATCATAAGCTTTTTGTCCACCTAAATATGGATAGCCATGGATAAGAATTTATTTCTCCAATACATTAATTTATCCATGACTACTTTAGGAACCAATCTCACATATGAGTTAGTGTAACCCCAGGCCCAAATGGGATGGCAAGGTATTAGTTATAGTTCCATGTTGGATTAAGCACCAATCAAGTGGGATCCAAGAGGAAGGTAAGTTTAAGTTGATCATGAAGTACTTGATTTTGTGTAGAGATATTGAATCTCAAGACTAAGTAGAATAGGTCAAGAATGTCCATGACATTGTTCACTTTATCAACCTAATTTTAAAGGAATGGCAAGTTATCATCCAAAAAATGGGAATTAAGGTTGTGCATTAAATGAAAGGGAGATTCTCTTAATAAGTTTCTAATAATGAGCATGATCAAGGAGATAAACAAGAGAATATTAGCCAAGACATATAGGAAGCGGACAATGGTCCAACCAGTCTAAGTGTGTTCTAAAGGGAAAATTGTTGGGATAGAGACCCATTAACCACCAATTTCATATTAACGTTAGAAAATAACATTTGGACTCGGTAAATGGTTTAGGGCCAAACCCCAACCAACCACTTGCATCTTACAAATAAAGGGCCATTTTTTCTAATTATAAGTTCTATTAAAATTAAGTTTAATAAGGAGAGAACCATGTGTAGTTTTTTGAGCCCATCCAATAACCTTCTAGGATAGAAAAATATTGTATAGAATGAGCCTTCTATCGCATAAACCAATTTTCTTAGATTGGATTGTTTCTTGAGTTGTAGTTTTGATCCTCAAACAACTATTTCGGATTTGATTTGTAAGAAGCATTAATAAGGGTGATCAATCCCCAACCTCTAATAGTATCTTCACAACTTACATTTAGGAATAAGCATGATCAACCCATGATTGATGGAGGGCCATAGGGAGCCATGGTACATTTCCTCTAAATAAACATAATAGAATTCTCCACAAGTGAAAGGCCAAAGCACCTTAAATAAATTAGTAGATACAATTCATCAACACATAGACTCTTCTCATTGGCTAGCCAAGACAAATAAAAGTCAATATCTCTTTCATAGAAATATGTTTTTTCAAGATATTTACCATAGTCCCTATCTATAATATTGGAAATACATTCTCCAATAATTTCTTCCAAACTATAAATGAGACAATTATTGATTGAATCATTAGTGAAAATCTTGTTGGAATGATCATAGAAATTTTATTCTATCTTATTAGGGCATACTTAAGGGGAATTATGGTTATGGATTGAAGAGATGTACTCATATTTATGCTTGTATCTCAAGTATTAGATTAATAACTTAGTACCCTAGTCTCCATCCTAAATACAGTTCCATCTAGCTCTAATTTGAGCCCCTTTTGTCATTATAGATAGCTAGCTAATGGATTTTAGTGTGATCCACTAACTATCTTAGGTAAACATCCATGAGGGAATGAAAAAAGAAGGCCCTTGCTCTTTCTAATTGAACTTTAAGGTACTTTTCCCATCTCTTACATTTTCAAGAAGACATTATATGTAACGCCCCGCCAATGAACCCAATAAAACAAAGCATAAAGTACAAATTAACTGAATAATTTTATTTTTTAAATGTCATTCAATTTCAAAAACGTTTTAAGGATTCCAAGATGGCGTTACTTAACATTACAAATAAGAACATCACATCAAAATAATAAAGTCATAAAACATAAGTACATATTAAATTCATGAATGATCCAATTTTCATAACCTTTATACAATCAGGTTAAATATTTATCTAGATTACAACTAGTGAGATTTTAATAAATCTTGTATCAACATAATATCATTACAAAAGTTATCTTATAGTCAATAAGAGAATGTACAATAAATATGAAGAATATATCACGTTGTTAGCCTCGTTCATGAGTACGCTCAACATCTAACATCACGAGCACTAAAGGACCAAGAACCTGCTCCATGAACAATGTTATCCAAGTATAGCAACATCTGTAAGAGGACCCAATGGAGGAAATAGCATGGTTTCCTCCCAACCACGTGGAACCCGAAGGTCCGCTCCCTCCGCGCTAGGAGATAATAACAGGTCCACACAATAATCAAACAAACAACAAAGAATAGACATTGCATTACATGGCTGAAAAAAACAACAACATGATAGTATATAAATAACATGATCACTAATAAACTCCCAGAGGCAACAATAGTAATATAGGTGACTCTACATAAGAGACCACAACATGCTTCAGGACAGAGTGTCATCACATAGTTGTTCTAGGTTACCCTGGTGAATCTTCCTGGACTACCGACCCTCATCTAGAGTTACCCTGGCAGTCTCTATCGATTCTCGGCCCCTAGACAAACTCATGTGGAGTCGAATTACCTTTCAAGAAGACAAGGTAGACGACTAAGCCATTTCAGGCCTTCTCAACCTACCCTTAATCAAAATGAGCATTAAGGCACTAGGTGAGGCATACAATTATCTGAATTAATGTTAAATACTACCCAACCCCTAGTACATTAGTTGGGTTTTCATTAGATTACAAAAAACCACGATAGGTTACCCTACAACCACTTAGGGTTCTGGCCTCTACTGCAAGCCACTCTTCCTATAAACATGACACAACATCAAAATACCAAGGACTGCCTACATGCATAAGAAACAAAACTATAATAGAACATATCTCATTTGCAGTCAAATCATTGAAAAATTCAAACACCTCTAAGGTGACTAATAACTCTTGCATGAATAAGTCCCATAATAGATCAAGGTATTTAAAACATCAATAAACAAACATTTAATCTCATGGTTCATATTGACCTCCTAGCCTCTAGAAGAAAAGAACATATAACACAAATTTCTTAACCATATTCATTTGAAATAAAACTCTAAAGTTAATTTATACTTTAAAAAAATATCTTAGCCACAATATATCATCGACAACATATCATACCCATCACGAATGTTATGAGCTAAAGATTATAGACAATGTTTCAACAATGTAGATGCATTATATATTTTCTATAACAAAATGAATCTAAATTCACCATAAATTATACATATTATAAATTTAATACATAAATAAATTTGTGACAAATATAATTCAATCCAAGAATAAATTAAATGCATATCTTAATTGGTGAAAATTTAAGTTATATAAATTATTATCTTAAATTGGGCTTATCTTATAAATTTTGATCACCACACATGAGAAGAAAAGAGAAATATACGCCAATCATAGCACTCTCATTCAAACTCATACTAAACTTTCTGTTAAAATATATATATATATATATCCAAAATATCATGCATGAAGAGTGTGTGCACTGGTCATTAAAAGATTTCAATTAAGATAAGGAAAAACTCAGTCATCAAGATTGCATGGCGTTGAATTGAAGATGATATTTAAGCTTTAAATAAACATAATTATAATTTATTACTATCGAATTCATCATTAAGAATCAAAAGAAATTTATATATAACTAACATTTTAACATGCAAATAAATACAAACCATGATAAGAATCGGCGGTTGTTTAAGAAATGATGTCTGCAACAAATGTATATCGATCTAGAATTTCATAACTATGGCGAATCAAGACAACAGTCACAATATTTCCTGATTTATAATCTCAAATCCAATGAAGATTGAAGGTAGAAGAAAAGTCGCAATTCTTTATTTCCCAAAAGCACAAAAATCCTTTGAAAACCACTATCACAGAACTTTTAACCACAACCACAAAGAAGAAGCTTTCCCAAAAAATGTCATGAAATTTTTCTTCCTAGAAAAATGTCACGTATAAAATTGCACACCCAAAAGCTTTTTATGCATTCTTAATTAACTCAAATTCATAAAGCTTAACTGATTGTCAATCATGCATTCAAAATTGATCAATCAGTTCTAACTTAACCATTTTACTCAAGATCAAGATTTCAACTCCAAATCCAAATTCTATAACATTGTTGAAACAACCTCTTTTAAAATATATATTTTCACATAAATCCTATTTGCACAAGTAATTCAATAATTACATTTAATTAAATACCTTTTCACAAAATTAACATTCTCTTTTAATTAAATGACTTGTTTAATTTAAATTAATAAATTAAACCATAAACATAAACATAAACATTTAATCTAATATTTAAACAAATTTACATTTAATCAAATATATTAACAAATAAGCCATTTAAATAAATTAATAAATAATTAATTCCTAAACAAAATAGTACAAACAAGATTGACACGACAAGACCAAACGACAAACAACAGCGAGCGACAAAAAGATACTCGTTCAATGAAGAACGATAGCTTAAAATGAGAACCTAACACTATCTTTGAGTCAACATAATTCCATTGGGTTAGGGTATGCTTAGACCCGACAAGCAGGTGGAGTTGATACCCAGTACCTGTAACTGCATAAAACATCACTTGTTAAACATATTATCATATATCGGAAAACACACCGTGAAGAACAGTCACAGCGTATAAGGGTACTCACAAGTGAGTAATGCTACACTATCTTCTTCACCAAAACTGGCAAGCATCATTTTATCAGAAACATTAAATACATCATGATAACCTCATAAAAACTCATAAACAACATAAACCATATCTCACACATGTCGAACACAATATCATCACACAAACACAACCAAATGATCAGGATGTCAAATGTATCATCCACGGAGTATAAAAACAACATAATGTCAGAGTCATAATTGAAAATAAATAGTATAATATCCAAAGCAACATAGCGACTAGCAAACAAACATAAGAAAATTGTGACACCAAGTAGCAACTGGAGGGACACTACATTTTACCTTATTGTTTTAGGAACATAATACAAGAGATGAAAGTATGTTCCCACCAATTAATTTAGCCTTGTTCTAAAGGTTCTAGTTTACTATTCTATATGGAAATTAAGGCATCTATGTATTAAATTTGTTCAAAATAGGATACATTGAGTTTGAAGGGGAGGGAGTTGGGGCTAGGTGAAGGGGTGGTTGTGGATATTGTCATAAAGATGAAAAATATGGTCAAAGAGGGTGTTTGAAAGTTCAAATCCCACCAAGAGGCATGTTTGGGAGGGGATGAATTGAATATTAGAGGGAGAGGTAGAAACAATCTAGGTGGATAAGCTTCCTTGAAGGACTAGGTCCATAGTTGTTCTAAATAAACTAGTGGAGGGATTGGTCCAACTTTTATCCAAGAATGAGGTCAAATTTTCTTAAAGTGTTTTAGGTAAGAGTTTGAGCATTGAATACAATTTGAGAGAGCCTTTCTCTACTTTATCAATTTTGTATACATGAGACTGGTGGCACTTAAAAATACCCTTGGAGGATTGATATTTTTTTGCAAGGGGACATGTTCACTTCGGTGAAACTTTTAAATATGTGTAAAAGATTGGTAAACAAATAAGCAAGCACCCTAAATCAATATATGCAAATGTGTTACTCCTCTTAAAACACCAAGTTGAACTATTTTACTATTAATTACCCCTTTTAAGCATTTCAAGGATGAGAGATGATGATTTAATGTGAGAGGATTTTAGGGTGCATATGAATGGATTTAAATACAATTACACAACATCAAATTGCATAAATGTATGATTAGTCATCTCATAATTGCTAGTAAAATAGATGGGAATCATTCAAAAATGAATTTTAATTTTAATTATTTAGGATTAAGTTTGTGACCAAAGGCTTGCATTCATAAAAAAAATGTCTCAAGGTGGTAGAGCAATAGGATATAGGTAGGAAATGAATGTATTGATACTTGTGGTGCAATAAATGAAGGCTATAAGGGAAGATGTGTAGAGATGGATAATGTGCAAATAAATGTATATAGATTTGTATGTCTAAGGATAGTAAAGGCTAGGGGAATGAGCCCCACTTCACATTAAATATGTTATTTACATCAATATATATATGTATGTATGTATGTAAATTCATTTTCTAAAAATGAACAATAAATTAAATATCACACAATTTTTTACCATTACAATTATATATTTTAATATTTTATCATAAAATATATATATATTTTTAATTGTCTCGTCAATTCTCATTTCAATTATACAACACAATGTCCCACACATATTCTCCCACACATATAAAAACCCAAATCCCTCTCTCATTTTTTTCTTTATTTCTAAGACATCTTTACACATCCTCATTCCATATAATTCTTTTTACCAAGTTAGAAAGTTGTGTATGCAAAAATCATTACTATTTTCCATATACTGAATGCTATATATGCTTAGAACTACTTGAGTGCTTAATTTTAAAGGTGGTGATCAAGTTCTATTATGTTGGAGGTTGTGGACATATATAACTCCCTCCCAAAAGATATTATTATTTTTAATGATTAAACATCTTTTTATTATAATAGAGCAAGTCATTTTTAATACAATGATACTTTAATTCTACCAACCTAATTCAATGTATTATTAAAAATCAATAAAACATAATATATTTATATATCTCCCAAATATTATATGAAACAATTTTATTTTTTTATTTTTTAAATTTTATAAATTTAAACAATAACAATTTAGAGAAAATATATAGAACTAAAAAAATAAAGAACAATATAAATTGTTTTAAGAAAGTCAAATAATTTTAAAATAACCATCAGAAATCAAATATAAGACGTGTAACATTCTACAAAATATTGATTCAAACTCTTAATTCTTACAAGTTACTATTAAATACTTTTTAAAAGCTTGTCCTATAATATTTTATTTTTCCAGTTTAAAAATTCATGGTTGGTGATGGATATGCATTGATGGCATATTCTAGAGTATCAAGGTGGACAGATAATTTGATGACGTGGCATGAAAAATATAGATTCTCATTGTTAAGCTCTTTTGGACATGATAGGTATCTTACAAAAGTCACAATTGTTATAAGTTTTTTTTTTCTTTCCCTTTATATTTGTTTATTTTAAGATCTTTGACTACTAGAGATAAATTATATTTATATTTAAAATATTTTAAAAATTATTATAGGTTTATTGGTTAATTGGTAATAATGTTAGTATGTTCTTTTAATTATGACATTTTTTAAGGTTCATATTCTTTGGAAGTATGATTGGTTCAAATAAAATGTTAAAATATATTAGTTTATTTGTATAGAGGAGTTTATATTGAAATAATAATAATGCAGAGGAAATAAAATGGCCTTTCAAAATATTTACAATTAATAAATTAGTTCTAAATGAAAATTTTAGATATATATTGAAATTGAAATAAAAGGGAATAGGGCTTACCTAATTTTGATGGTTGATAAAGACTTGCTCATTGTTTTGATCATAACTTTTAATCATGGTTTAGAATCACTTAAAATTGAATGTGTTCAAAGATGAAGTATAAAATTTGAGCCGGGTCATCCTTAGAATTATATGGAGGATGTAATCACAACCACGATATGGTCTAAATGGTGTGATTCTATCTTTATGCCATAATTTTATCCTATATAAAATTATTTTTTTCTATATATACAAAAAAATGTTTGCTTTGGTGACATATTATGTAAGGAAAATTTGGTGGTGCTTAGAAGTATTATGGGGATTACTATGCAACTTGCACCTTAGTCAAGTCTTGAGACTTCTACTTAGTTAACAGTAAAAGTGAAAGTGACTGTGGAATTGGATGTTGATGTTGATATAGACAAAGAGGTCATTGTGAACTTGTAAAATACTAGAGATAGATGTAGATACGAAGGATGTAATCATATCCAAAATATGGTCAAATGGTGTGATTCTATCCTTATGCCATAATTTTATCCTAAATAAAATTAAACCTTTGGTATATACACAAAATGTTTTCATTGATGATATATTATATAAGGAAAATTGGGTGGTGCTAAGAAGTATTATGGGGCTTACTATGCAAGAATTGCAATTCAAAATTTCCTTGCACCTTAGTCAAGTCTCGATAATTCTACTTAGTTAACAATAAAAGTGAAAGTGATTGTGGAGATGCATGTTGATGTTGATATAGACAAAGAGGTCATTGCAAACTTGTAAAATATTAGATGGACGTAGAAAATGTGCTCTCCTAAAAAATGTGATCATGGTTCAAAGACCATTTTCATTTCTCCTAAAAAACATGATCATGGTTCAAAGACCATTTTCATCGATGTGGTGTGATTTCTAATGCCTTGACATATATAATTTTTCAAAATTGTGAGTTGCATTAACCTAAAGTTACAAAAGTAGAAATTTTAAGCTTAAACAAAGTCCCACATCTAGATCCATTTGCTAGCATTAAATTACATCTCACTATCCTATAACCATGCTTATCAACCATCACATGTGTTCTATAATCATTCATCTTAGACACATAAAGTAGATTTCTTGCAAGCCCTAGAATATGTAAAACATCAATAGGAGTTTCACTCTCCCATCATCAAAACATAGTCTTACCTTCACTTTACAAATAGTATAATGTGAACTATTGTCATAAAAGAACACCTCACCATAATCCTAAGTTCTATATGATGAGAACTATTCATTATAGAGAGTCATATGGTATGAGACTGTAACGTCCCGCCATGCAAACCCCATAGGACAACTACAACAAATACAATTTTTTTTTTTTTTTGAAAATAACAATTACATAATGCAACAAATAAACATTTATAAAACATAGATATAACATAAAGCATTAACCTAATCCTATGGGGTACATGGTGCATTACTTAGACAAACCCAACAATTAATGTTAAACGATAGTAACTAAAACAAAAGAAATAAATGAGAATAAAACATGATATAAGTACAACAAGAATAAGATATAAATTCATAAACATAAATCACATAATACTATATTCATCTTTAGAGTTCAAAGTTACAAATGTAGAATATATTTCCATAGATACAACACAATATAAAATCAGAGTTACATTGCAAGGCCACTTCCCTTATAACATTGTGAAGGGTACAATCAACAATACAAAAGTACAATAATGAAAGAGAACTCTTCATAGGTACAATCTTCTCCATGTGAGCTCAGAGATCACTGCAACTACATCCGCGCCACGATCACAAACTGGGGACCCAATGGGTGCATTACACGTTTCCACCCGACCGTGTGGACCCAAAGGAACACCCACCGTGCAAGGAGTTGATAAGAAAGAACCCTCGGCCACAAACTCAAACATAAAGGACACACATCACAAGACTCAAGCCCATGAACAACATAAACATCAACTATAAATAATCAACTCAAACAACTAAAACAACTCTAGAGGCACAAGAACAAGGGAAACAAAGGGGCATAATGGGAGAGTGTCATCGCATGGCCTTCATGGATTCACCATACTACCTATAATCTAGGAGCCGCCTCCATCTATGGTTAACCAGACATCATGTTTCAAGGTGTCACCCCATAGGGTGACTCATGCAAAGCCATCTACCTTTTGTGAAGACAAGGTAGTGACCTTACTGACTAGGTCTTCCCACCCATCCTTAGCCTTTGGGAGTGTTAATGGTAGGGGTGAGGTGTATATTTTTATCTTGTTATGTGATAACTAACCCAACCCACTAAGTAAATTAATTAGGTTTTCACTTAATTAGGGAAACTCTTTCAAGGGTGACCACTTGTACACTGGCGCCAAGAAGAGCCACTCTCCCCTATGGTTTCCCTAAAACCAAAACCAAGAAATGGGAACCACAATGTTCAACCAAATGAATCATAGCTCACAACTATTCTGATATATCATAGTACAGTTTGACTAGAAAATAATGAAATCAAATTCTACAGTATATTTTAAATCACAAATTTCATTTTCCTCAGATTCTAAATACAACTTAAATTAAAAGACATTTCAAACATAATTTACAAATAACAATTTTCCCCTTTATATATATATTTTTTCTAGAGAATAACTTATTTTTATTTTTCATTATTTGCTCACATTTCCTACATATACACTATATGCACATATATATATATAAATATGTATAAATACTGAAATAAATATATATCAATTCATCTAATGTTGCTGCAATTGAAGCACACAATAAACTGAATATATGCACAAAATATATACACATACATATATATATATATATTAAAACCTCCACATTAATATTTAAAAAACTACATAACATAATAAAATATCATATATATGTTTATTTTATCCAACAATTTTCCCATGAAAGAAATACAATGACAAAAGAGAAGTGTAAAAATTTCCAGAGTGCTCGAATAGGGAAAATATAGGGAACAAAAGGGTTCTCAGACGAGAGAGATTTTCAGAGGTTTAAAGTTGAGAAGATTCAAAATACAAAGGGAAACGGGATTTCAACAAGAATTCTAGAATGAAAATTACAGAGAGGAAGGAGAAATCTATAGACAAGAAGAAATAATTATAGAGAATGGGATTTTCCCAAACACACACAGAAAACATAGTTTCTCTTTCAAAGAAAATTTCCTTTCTCCTTTAAAAAAAATAAATCTAAAAAGATCAAATTATGAAATTCGAATTACCTGGAGTCCTACGCAAAGCTCAATTCGAGGACGAAGTGATGTGTGACTCCAACAAACTGTAATCTTCCATAATCCAAAGATTCAAAACCCCAACAACAATAGATTCAACAACAAAACCCAGTGCAAGCCAAAAATCAAATCTTCTCAGATCAAATCGACGAAAAGATGAAAAACCACACAGATTACTAATCCTCAGAAAAAATTTCAACAATTTTTTTGAGTTGCAGACATTTTTTCATTTTTTCATTTCCTCCCTCTTGCTTTTTCGAAAAAGCAATATTTGGAAATATACTTTTTCCAAAAATGCCAAATCAGAAGTTGTCATAAATTTTCTAACTACTTTCCCATGCAAATTCCACTTAACCCACCATTTCTACCATTTTCCAATTTTGGAAGAAGAATCTTCCATAATTAATTTACACCAAAAAAATATGCCTTTTAAATATTTTAATTTCATTTTAATAAAATTAATTTTTTGAAAAATAAACAATTAATTAATAATAATTTTAAACAACATTTAATTTAATTATAATTGAAGTTTAAAATTTATTTTATTAAATCACCTTTTTCTAATTAAAACAAATAAGATAATGATTTCCTTAACTTTATTTCTTTTAAAAATAAACCATAATAATTTATCTAACTATTTATTTAATTTAATGATTTAAATTAAAGGATAGCTTCACATTTTAAAATAACAATAAAAGTGCTAATGTACACCATAATTTTCTAAAGTATTAATATCATAAGCAATAATGAACCTTAAATCATTAATTTAATATTTTGCACCATAGACTAGCATTAATCATAAAGCACTAGACCAAGCTATAAACACACTTATAAAACTCATGAAATAAAATGATTTAATTAACAACCATACCCACACGAACGAAGTACAAACACGACATGAACAATCCCTAGACCAACCACTGACATAGGTGGGGGTACTTTCTTACCAACTCCCTAACCACATCAACCATTAGGTCTATAGGATGCGCTAAGACCTGAAAATGCAGGTGGGGTCGACACCTGGTACCTGCATTCCTACATAACACAAAACATCGAACAACATATACATATGCAAATAATTCATAGTCAAACACATTGTGAAGGAGAGTTATGGTGAGGCAGGGTGCTCACGAATGAGCGATGCCACCCCGTCTCCTTCACCCAAATCAAATATAGTAAACAGAATCTAGGCATCAGATCATCAAAATAACTCACAAAGTAACATCATCATAACATGAGTATCCCATACATAAGTCCAACTATCATAAGAAAATAAGCATAACTGTCTGACACACCCAACACATGGCAGGAAAGTTGTCAAACAAAGTATCAAATATGCATCAGAGCATAACCAAAAATCACATTGAAGCAAAACACACACACCAAAGCAGTATCAGAGTATCAGAACATGAGAGGCACTACAAAGGCACTTAAATCAATAATTTGGTGTCACTAGTTAATTGAGTAGAAATAAGTGATGGATCACCAACATCATTATTAGTGTATTTCTCTATGGAGGAATCATGATATTTTTCTTATTTTTGCATTCCTTCTTCACATGGCCCAATTTTTCAGAGATGAAAGCATGCTCCCACCAATTAATTTAGCCTTGTTCTAAAGGTTTTGGTTTATTGTTCTAGATGGAAATTAAGGCATCTATGTATTCACTTTGTTCAAAATAGGATACATTGATTTTGAAGGGGAGGGAGTTGGGGTTAGGTGAAGGGGTGGCTTGGGAGATTTTCATAAAGATGAAAATATGATCAGAGAGGGTGGTTGAAAGTTCAAATATCACCAAGAGGTATGTTTGAGAGGGATGAATTGAAGATTAGGGGGAGGTAGAAATGATCTAGGTGGATAAGCTTCCTTGAAGGACTAGGTCCATATTTGTTCTAAATAAACTAGTGGAGAGATTGGTTAGAATTTTATCCAAGAATGAGGTTAAGCTTCCTAAAGTGTTTTAGATAAGAGTTCAGGCATTGAATACAATTTGAGAGAATTTGTGTCTATTCTATTCATTTTCTTATACATGAGACTGGTGACATTTAAAAATACCCTTGGAGGGTTGATATTTTTCGCAAGGGGACATGTTCACTTAAGTCAACCTTTGAAAATGTGTATAAAATATTGGTAAACAAATAAGCAATCACCCTATATCAATATATGCAAATTTGTTACTCCTCTTAAAACACCAAGTTGAAATATTTCACTAGTAATTTCTCCTTGAATGTTTCAAGGATGAGAGATAATTATTTAATGTGAAGATTTTAGGATGCAAATGAATAACTTTAAATACAAGCGCATGGCATCAAATCACATAAATGTATGATTAGTCATCTCATAGTGGTAGGTAAAATAGATGGGAATCATTCAAATTTAAATTTGAATTTAAATATTTTAGGGTTAAGTCTATGACTGAAGGCTTGCATTCATAAAAAATGTCTCAAGGTGGTAGAGCAATAGGATTTAGGTGGAAAATGAATGTATTGGTATTTGCGGTGTGGTAAATGAAGGCTATAAGGGAAGATGTGCAGAGATGGACAAGGTGCAAATAAATGTATGGAGATGTGTATGTCTAAGGGTAGGTAAAGGCTAGGGGAATGAGCCCCACTTCACATTAAATATGTTATTTACATCAATATATATGTATGTATGTAAATTCATTTTCTAAAATGAACAATAAATTAAATAAAAATCACTCACACACACATACATTTTTACCATTACAATTATATATAATAAATAATTAAATATTTTAATATTTTATCATAATATATATAATTTTTTAATTATCTTGTCAATTTTCATTTCAATTATAGAACACAACGCCACACACATATTCTTCCACACATGTAAAAACCCAAACCCCTCCTCTTTTATCTTTCTTTCAGGTCATCTTTACACATCCTCATTCCATATAAAAATTTATAAAATATAATATATTTATATCTCACATTGTTATTTTTAATTTCAAAAAGTAAACAATAACAATTTATTTATTAATTTTTAAAGAGAAAATAACTTCACAAATCTAATGAAAAGTTTTTAATAAAGAACAGTGTTTTAAGAAAGTCAAATAATTTTAAAATAGCCATAAAAAATCAAATATAAGACGTGTAACATTCTACGAAATATTGATTCAAACTCTTAATTATTAAAAGTTACTATTAAATACTTTTTAAAAACTTGTCTTATAATATTTTATTTTGTCCCTTTATTTTAAAAATTCATAGTTGGTGATGTGATAAGCATTGATGGCATATTGTGGAGTGCTGTGGTAGATGGATAATTTGATGACGTGGCATAAAATATAGATTCTTATTGTTAAGCTATTCTGGACATGATAGGTATCTTACAAAAGTCACAATTGTTATAATTTTTTTTTTTTTTTCGGTCTTTCCCTTAATATTTGTTTATTTTAATGACAATAATTCACCAATCAAAAGATCTTTAATCACTCTAGTGGATGGAAGAAAAAGTTCCATCATTTTAAACTTTAGAAATAATTTCTTAGCAAATAAGGAAAGTGGATTTAGTGTAGTGATAGATTATATTTATATTTAAAATAATTAAAAACCTATTATAGGTTTATTGTTTAATTGTTAAAGAATGTTAGTATGTCCTTAGGTTCATATTCTTAGGAAGTATGATTAGTCTAAATAAAATGATAAAATATATTATTTTATTTGTATAGAGGAGTTTATATTGAAATAATAATAGTGAAGAGGAAATTAAACGGTCTTTTAAAATATCTATAATTAATAAATTAATTATAAATGAAAATTTTAGATATATATTGAAATTGAAATAAAAGGGAATAGGGCATACCTAATTTTGATGGTTGATACAGACTTGCTCATTGTTTTGATCATAACTTTTAATCATGGTTTAGAATCACTTAAAATTGAATGTGTTCAAAGATGAATTACAAAATTTGAATTGGGTCATCCTTGAATTATATGGAGGATGTAATCACAACTACAATATGGTCTAAAAGGTGTGATTCTATCTTTATGTCATAATTTTATCCTATTTAAAATTAGACATTCGATATTTACAAAAAAATGATTGCTTTGATGACATTATGTAAGGGAAATTGGGTGGTGCTAAGAAGTATTATGGGGCTTACTATGCAAGGGTTGTAGTTTAGAATTTCCTTGCACCTTAGTCAATTCTCGAGACTTCTACTCAGTTAACAATAAAAGTGAAAGTGACTGTGGAATTTGCTATTGATATAGACAAAGAGGTCATTGTGAACTTGTAAAATACTAAAGATAGATATAGATATGGAATTGGATGTATATACACAAAATGTTTTCATTGATGATATATTATGTAAGGAAAATTGGGTGGTACTAAGAAGTATTATGGGGCTTATTAGGCAAGAATTACAATTCAAAATTTCCTTGCACCTTAGTCAAGTCTCGAAACTTCTACTTAGTTAAAAATAAAAGTGAAAGTGATTGTGGAGTTGGATGTTGATGTTGATATAGACAAAGAGGACATTGTGAACTTGTAAAATATTAGATAGATGTAGAAAATGTGTTCTCCTAAAAAATGTGATCATGGTTCAAAGAACATTTTCATCGATGTGGTGTGATTTCTAATGCCTTGACATACATATTTTTTTCAAAATTACAAGTTACATTGACCTAAAGTTACAAAAAGTAGCAATTTCAAGCTTAAACAAAGTCCCACATCTAGATCCATTTGCTAGCATTAAATTACATCTCACTATCCTATAACCATGCTTATCAACCATCACATATGCTCTATAATCATTCATCTTAGACACATAAACTAGATTTCTTGAAAGCCCTAGAATATGTAAAACATCAATGAGAGTTTCACTCTCCCATCATTGAAACATAGTTTTACCTTCACTTTACAAATAATATAATATAAACTATTGTCATAAAATAACACCTCACCATAATCCTAAGTTCTATATGTTGAGAACTATTCATCATAGAGAGTCATATGGTATGAGGTACCTAAATCAATAAGTTGTCGTCACTAGTTAATTTAGTAGAAATAAATGATGGATCACCAACATCATTAAATTAGTGTATTTCTCTATGGAGGAATCATGATTTTTTTTCTTATTTTTGCATTCCTTCTTCACATGGCCCAATTTTTCATAGTTCTAAGACTTTACTCTACTCTTCCCAAGGGTTTTGAATCATCCTTCAAATTTGATATATCTTTAGGTTTCTTTTGTTCCCCTTTTGGACCACCTTTTTTAGGGCTTTCCTTGAACATAGATTGTATTCTTTGATCCCCCATCCATAGATTTTCTCCTCATCTCTTCACTAAGAAAACTAGCAACAAGTACATCCATATTTGTATGTGTAATGGAACCACTTAGAGAAATAATTAGATTTTCCCAAGATTTGGATAAAGAACAAAGCCACAAATACACTTATCCTCCTCTTTTATATTAACTTCAATAAAACCTTTTTGACTCACGACCAAATTAAAAGAATTAAGAGGTTCTACAACTAAGTCTCCCTCCTTCATTTTTAATGATTACAGATTCCTTTTAAGGTAAAACATATTAGTTCAATAATATTTGCTTGATAAATGTCACCTATTACCTTCCACATGTTGAATGAAATAGTCTTCTCAAAGGAATTTAAGAGAAGACAATCTATAAGACACAACCAAATGATTCCATGTGCCTTCATGTTCAACTTTTTAAATATTCATCAAACATTTCTACAAGTTTTCCTTCCTTGCAAACAATTATCCATTGATAACTTTTTTCCAATAGATCTTCCATCATCAATTTCTATAAATCATACATAGAGACATTAAATTTTTACTTTGAATGAGTTATGTTTTCCATGATTTAAATCACTTGTAGATCTACAAAACCACTAAGTCAAGAGCTCCCATTACAACTAAAATATCTACAACTCTTCAAAGAAAGGCATCCCTTTCTAATCAAAATTTAATCTCTAATAGTAAATGTTGAGAAATAAGATAAACTACTATAATGAAAGCGTATGCAAGTAGTGATCAAATTTAATTTATCAATTAAAGTAGAATATGATTATCAACTCAAATAACTTGGAGAAGCATATAAAAAATTATATCAACAAATTATAATAGAAAAATCATAATAAAAACTTAACACCATAATTTAAATGGATAAAGCCTTTCAAGAAAGAAAACTCCACCACCAAAGAGATATTAAGCTTGAATAAATTAAAAATAATACATCAGTCAAGCCACTTTATCTTTAGTATGACAACATCCTAGTAGCATAACATTACATCACTTATAACCCATTATTAAACAAATATCCCATGCCTCCAATACACAAACCAAAATAAAATAAGAAGCTACAAATGGTTCATAAAATCAATGGCTAGAATTATGATCCTAAAATTAGGCATCTACTTCCACAAGTGAAAATCCAACACTCCATATTCATGAAGAACATTTTTTGAAATAACAACTTGCAATGCCCATAAATCAGTAACCTCCACAATAATTTTATAAAATTTAGATTATAACTCCCAAGAGAGCTCCATTAAACCACTATTTACAACTCATGGATCTTTGTATTTCATTGTGAACTTTCATCTTCAATTTCCTCTTTTTATCTCTTTAGACAACCAAAAAGCATTTAATCTAGAGAATAAAATTAAATAAATATTATTCCCACCACACATGGGTATCTAACTTGTCCATCTACATGTAATGAGGAAAATATACTATCCATTTACTCATATAATTAAATACAATAGATATATGGATTTACAAGGTAGATATCACCTAATCCCAACACAAGATCCTCTCAATTGTCCAAAGACTATCCACTTTTCATTCATTTTGCCAATAATCAATACAAAAGATATTTAGATGTTCTTGGAAAGCCACATAAACTCAAACCTAAATGATTGAACTAAATTTTTAACACTTGTATAAACCTCCAAGTAAATATGAAAATAATCAAACCTAACATAATAAAGCACATAAGAGGAGGATAATCAATCCTTTAGAATCAAATACATGGTCACTAAGAACTTATATAACTACTAAAAAATATAATAAAATTCCTTTCACTTATCATTTCAAGTATACTGGAAACTCTAGGATAAATATCACATGTTAAAATCTTGGGAAAAATCTTGAAAATCTTGAGAATACTTGTAAGGAGCTAGCAAACCATCAACTTTGTTACCTAAAAACCACCTAACAATAGAGGAAATTAGAAAGAGAAGAAATTTTTATCTTGAATTCCTCCCAAACCTTTCTTTTATGCATAATAAAATTCAAACCATACACATTAAAGACATAACCCTCAAGATTCTCTTGGAATCTATGAAAAGACCATCAAATCCAACATTTACCATGAATGACCAAATTCATAGCCATGGACCCAAGTTCTATAAGATACCCAAACCTCTAGAATCACCTTTAAAATCTATAGAAATACACTAGAATTTACTTCAATATTTTAAAGACAACCCTTCAAAACCTTGCCTTAAGAACCTAGTTTCTCAAACCATGATGATATTAGGAAGTCTATCCAAAATGAGTTTTTTAAACAAATTTTAGGGTCATTTATTCCCCTAATATTTCATGAGAGGATATACATTTATCAAGATGATAACCCGTAATCCTCTTCTCCAATCTAACAAGATAATCCTCCATCATAGCATACAACCACACTTGAATTTATTCTCTTGGAATCTATGAAAAGACCATCAAATCCAACATTTACCATGAATGACCAAATTCATAGCCATGGACCCAAGTTCTATAAGATACCCAAACCTCTAGAATCACCTTTAAAATCTATAGAAATACACTAGAATTTACTTCAATATTTTAAAGACAACCCTTCAAAACCTTGCCTTAAGAACCTAGTTTCTCAAACCATGATGATATTAGGAAGTCTATCCAAAATGAGTTTTTTAAACAAATTTTAGGGTCATTTATTCCCCTAATATTTCATGAGAGGATATAAATTTATCAAGATGATAACCCGTAATCCTCTTCTCCAATCTAACAAGATAATCCTCCATCATAGCATACAACCACACTTGAATTTATTCTATGATATTGACCTTTTTTTCTTTAAAAATAAAATAAAACAACTTTCTCTTCCATAAAACAACTCACACATTTGAAATCAACCCACTTTTAACTCACTACATATTTTTCCAAAAAAAATGCCCTCTACATCATGAAAATGATGTAAAGCTTCATTTACTGTGGGAATAAGCTTGCAAGACCATTTTTGAAATATTTTCTTGAGGATATATATTATCATGAATATTTAGCAAGCCTCTCCTTAAAAGAGAACCATGATGGGAGGAATTCATAAAAAAAATCATGAAGCATAGCTCTCATATATTCCTTCCTTAAAGCTAAGGTAGCTTTGACTTGCTAAATTATTCCTTGACTCAACTTTTGCCAATTTATAGACATACCAAAAGAATGTGTTACTAAATGGACCACCTTTTGACACTTAAAACAACAAATAAAACATCTTCATAATCCAATTCATGAGAAAAAATCTATTTTTTTACCTTGATTTGAATCCTTTTGGGTGAAGGAAGGTCCAAGTCTTAACAAATTTGAACATGCACAAAAAAAGTCAACAAGGAATTTTGGTCTATCTCTTTGAATTTACCAATACCTCATGCAATATATGACAAATGTATTTTTCAATCCATAATTCAAGAGGTGAACCATACATTCTTACCCAAATATCATCGATTGAGGATATAGCCAAAACACTTCAAAAACCTTTATTCCACCTAAAAACCATATTTTCCCAATTTGTATATAAACACATGGATTTTTCCAATATATGATCACAATATCCTTGTAAGGGAAACAAAACTACAAAAAATATTTTAACAAAGAAAATGATTTCACATTACAACCTCTTATGATAAAAATACAATCTTTTAACTTCCTATAGGGTAAGCCATTTAACTCTATAGTCACTTATTATAGCTTTTAAAATATTGATTGAGACATCATTGTGATTTATACATACCTCCATGTCACTAGTTGCTACACTAGCCAACTTTAGTAGATAACCTACATCAGCCCTACCATCATAGCCCAATTATTCATCCACCCTACTTTCTTTGTCTTTGCCTTTCCTTGAGGATTCACCTTTTTCCTACACTAAAATTCCATTAAAAATATTCATAAAAAGGACCTTGCCATAAACTATCAATTGGCTACTAATTTTTCCATTGGGATCCATGAGATTTCTCAACTAAAAACCTGCTTTTAAAATTTATGTTTTTCAAAATTTTCATGTTATCCTTCACTCCCTCATTTTTTTCCAATTAATATTTAACATAAAGATGATATATTATTGGAAAAACAAATACTTTAAAAGTTGAAATATAATTAGTTATTATAACTCAATTAGTTATATTTATACTTTAATTTATTTATTTAATCATATAAGATCTTTGATATTACCTTTAAAACTAAAAATAATAGATCACTAGTTGTTTTTTACTTGTAATTACTATCTAGCTTCTAATTTCCTTTAAAAGCTAAAACCTATAATGATGCATTCAATAACATATTCTAGATTTTAAGATATTGAGAAAAAATGGAGTTGAGTTTACATATGGAACTAAAAAATATAGATTAAAACAAAGAAAATGGAAATTATGTCTAGTTTGACATATAAAGAAGATGCATTTGATAGAAGAGAACCTAAAACAAGGTTTTGGATTATCAAGTCCAAATTTTGGATTCATTATTTTGTGAAAATTTTGTCAAAGATAGTAGAACACATGACTATGTTCCATCTAACACACTCTTATCTATATATCTACAATCTCATTTAACTCATATTCTTCTATCTATTACAATTGAGGCCTTATAAAAGCACATGCACTATTGTTCTATTTCACATTATTGTATCCTTTGCACCTATAGGGTTGAAGGTCTACAACCCATAATTTGTGGGAAAATGATTGCTTATTGGTGGGTTAGGGGATCTACTTCAGTCAAATCCCTAGGTCAATTTAATAGTAAAGTTTGAAAAGCATAGAGTGTGTGAAATCCAATTTATTTGTAAGAGATAAGAGTGTGCAACTATAGAGGTATACTAATGGATTGCATGGTGGCATGTGACTTTTGCTCCTAAGTGTGATAAATATCCTAATATTTTGTGTTTCAATTATATATTCCCCCTTTTCATTGATGATATTCATCTTTTATTAGCCCTTGTTCATAAATAAATTTTGCATACTTTTTTTAATTTTTGGAGGAAAGTTAGGGCTTGTGAGTTGTGAAAAGGTGTATGTTTAGGAGTTAAAAATAAATCTTAAACTTAAAGGATTCATTATATGCAATCCTATCTAAAATAAAAGAGAATGGGTTGTGGTCATCTAGGATGGAATAATAATCAAGTATGAGTGAGGGAGGGTGTCCAAATATGATGATGGATCTTTTTAATTAGAAGTGGAGCATGGAATTAGGGAATAATGGTGTTGTAGAAGGTCAAAATTTGTCAAATGTGTGCTTATAAATGAGAGAAATAAAGCGAGTGTGAAACAGTGGGGAAAGTACTAAGTATGTACTTTCTATCTCTACATTTTATTAGAAATTTAGCATATATGTGAGATTCAAAAAATTAAGTATATGCCAAAAAAAATAAAAAATCTATTAATTATATTTCATAAAAAGGATATTGAAGAATACTCACTTGTTATCATTTGCATTTCTTCACTCAAGCATTGTCTCCAAATCTATAAAAAACAAAGGAAGAGAAAATAGTGCTCACAATAAAGATATCATGAAATCAATTTTACACATTTCAAGATTTAGTATTTTGCTGTGTTAAATCTAGCTAGGGGAGAGTCATGAACTTGGAACTAGTATGACATCCATGAAATTAAGTAGCAAAGAGGGAGTATGTAGAAGTTGGATGAGTAGAGGTTGAGGGGATCATGATGTACATGTGACAATTATGTATTTGTTACTAATTTGGTATTTATTAAGGATACAATTATTGATCAATAGGGTAGTGTAGGATATATAAGGATCACTTTAACTTAAATGGTGTGGTTTAAGACTTTTGAGGAGTGTCTTTAAACAAGAATGTGTGTTGTATGTATCTTGAGAGCCAATTTAACCATTGTATAAATATAAGGACATTCATACACAAATAGTAGAATATGTGCCCCCTCAAATTGATTACATATGAAATTATGTGATCAAGCTGAGGTAAGGGGGAATAGGTTTGTGTAAAATAGAATTTTAAGTAAGTTATTTTGTTAGCCTAAAATATGTTTTGAATGTGTAAAAATATTTTTCATTAAATCTTGGGATAAGGGAGGAGGAAAAGAAAGTCCCCCCCACAATGTTGCCTTAGTGTGAGGATAATTCTTGGGCCACATATAGTGTGAAAGGATAATAAAGATGAAATTTGGAAATAAAATTTTATGTGTAAGATGCATTTGTTTGGAAGATAAAAATTTGACAAAATAAGAATATTTTTCAATGTAGGCATGGTATGAAATGTAATTAATTCATAAGAATCATTGGACAAATATATGAAGGAAACATATTCAGAAGATTTTAGAGCTATGCATTAGACCATAGAAAGGAAGAGAGTAGGATATGTAACTTGTAAGGTTTAGTAGTGAAGAATAAGAAAATAAGCATGTTGTTTTGTTTAGTAATATGAAATATTACTAACATAAACCACCATAGAGATAATAACAACACTTAAGCTCTATGATATGCATATCAAGAAATAAATAATAGGAAAAGATTAGGATAACAATACAAAAAAACCTCCCCAATCATGTAAGGCATACAAGAATGGTGAGGGAATAGGGGAAATAGTGTGAAAAAGATTTAGAAGGAATGGAAATAGTAGATATATCCATATAAATATTAGTTGTTGAAAACCATCAACATGCATTGGTAAGAAAGATGAAATCAAGGAATAAACATTGTAAGACAAGAACAAGAAATTCCCCCCAAGTAGGAAAGACATAGAGGTAAGTGAAATGGAAAGTAACATAAATGTACACAAAGAAATGCCTCCAAATCATGAAATAAAAATAGTTAGGATGATGAAAAAAATGAGTTTGATGTAGAGACCATAGAAAGTAGAGGATGTTGAAATGAGAGCTCTAGACAAGCACACTATTGTCCCTACAAGTTGTTCTACTATCATGGTTTTATTAGGAACTTGTAATGAGATATCTATAAGGGTGTATATAGAAGAAGGATTTAACGTGTGATAGAAGAGACAAGCTCACCAAAAATGAACCTAAAAATAAAATCTTGCTAGTTGTGTTTACTTTTAATTACAATGTTGTTTATGATTTCCTTTAAAATCTAAAAATAACAATAGTTTATTCAACAATACAACAATACTTTTTAGATTTTAAATTAACAAGAAATTATAGAGTTGAGATTAGATAGGAAAATAAAAAATATAGATTAAAGATAAGGGAAAATGAATTTTGTCTAATTCAAAGACTAAAGAAGATGCAAATGGTAGAAGAGTAGACAAGAGGATGTTTTGATCCATCAATTCTAGATTCTAGATTCTCCATACTATGGTAGTGTTGTCAAAGACAATAGCATGTGTGATTGTGTCTCATTTAGCATAATCCCATTTGATTTTATGGATCTTATTTGACTCATGCATTAGTGTTTGGTGTAGTCATGCCATTATCCAAGCCCATACATTAGTGTCCTATTTCACATATTTGTTGTCTTTTACAACTTTAGGGTTGAACCTACAACATGTAAACTATGGGAGAATATATGTCTATTGGTAGTTTGAAGGGTGCACCTCAATCAAATCCTTAGGATGAATTAATAGTAAGTTGGGGAACCATGGAGCATGTGAGACCCTAGGTGATGAAATCATTTTAGGAGATGATTTTGTGTAGCTATGGAGGTTTACTAATGGATTCCATGGTGATATATGGTTGTTGGTCCTAAGTGTGTTGAGTAACCTAATTTTATGTGTTTTTATCGCATGTGCTCCCTTATGCTTGATGATGATCATTTTCCATTAATCTTTCACAAATAGATTTTACTCTTTTTTTACTATTGGAAATAAGTCAAGGCTTGTGAATTATGAGGTTTTATATAGAAAAAGTAAAGTTTGAAATTAGAGCATGCCATCACATGTAATCTTGTTTAGAAGACAACATTGCAATGTGCTAGTGTCCAAGATGGAATACGAGTTAAGGATGAGTGTGGGAATGTGTTTAGATGTAACAATGGTTTGTATAGGTAGGGTATAGACTCAAGGATAAAATGGTGTTCTAAAAGATAAAAATAATCTTAAGTTGTATCTATAAATGAAAGCACTAAATTGAATAGAAAATTAAATAGAAAATTGCTAAGTATGCACTTTTAATCTCTATACCTATCATAAAAATATTAAATTCTCAAAAGTACAAAAGTGCATGTGCATTTTAATAATGCAAATTGATTTGGTCTCAAGATTATAATTTCTCACCATCATGTATGGTGACATTCTTTAAAACTATGCATGCAAGGTGAGTAACACAAATCAAGAGCACCACCATAAACTTTACCAACCCCTTATAAAGTTGTCTTTTTCACACTAACAACAAAGAAGAGGTATCTCTTCTATTAATTGAAGTTGTCTTTAACCATTTGCTAATCTCATATGCAATAAAAATCTCAAAACTATTAATGTCATTTATTTGAGTTTTGTCAAATTAGTATTTTTAAATTTTTTATTTTTTTTTAAATAGAGATGAATAGATTATGAGAAACAATAATACATGTTTATCTTGCTTGCATATTTCAACCTCAATTTGTTCATTTGAAATTTCTAAAAAATATTATTATATTTCAAAAATCATTATTCAAAAAAATTTCTGCTAAAAATAAAAATTATTTTTAAATTTAGTTATATATATTTTTTATCAACAATTCTAACACAATTAAATTCCAAAACAAAATTAATCAATAAGAAATTATAAGCTTCAATGAAAGTAGGTTTTAGCAATTAGTAAACTTGTTTGTTTGCATGTGGTGGTAAAAGGAATTCCATGAAAGATGGATAAGTGTGGTAGGTGGATCAGTTTTTAGTGTATATAACTTGTACGCATCATATATGACAAAGAATCCCTCTTGTTTTCCAAAGAGACGTGCAAGAAAGAGACAAAGGGAAAACCCTAAAATAATGAAAAGATAGAGATGGTACAGTATAAAGCAACTAAGTATCTCTCAATTTCATCAATTAAAAAAATATAGTAATTTTACTTATAGAGTTAATGGTATTTTATAATGGGTATTTTGAGAGCTTTAATGGATTGTTTGTAGAATGTAAATTATTGTAATGATTTTAGTTTTTTAATAAATTTATGTGAAACTTGTCTATGATTTGAATATACACTAATTTAATTGAAATCTTTATTTATTTTTATATAATCTTTTGTAAAAACATATGCAACCCATATCATAAAGTAGTAGAAAGATAAATATAATTAAAATCCATGTAAAAACAAATTTAATGCTTTTTAGCAAGCGACAATTTATTTTACTCACTTTAGACAATACAATCAAATAATTCGTAGAATTTACAAAATTTATCTTCTCAAAACCAACAAAACTTATTTCTAATTTCATAAGTAAAGCTAGAATATAAGTTCAAAGCCACTTTATATTGAGATATAACAAGAGGATTTTTAAGAATTTTTTGTAGACATTTTTTCAAACCATCCTTCTCTTGTTTAGTAGGATTATATACATTTTCTTTTATACATGCATATCATTGCAATGAAAATATAAGGAGATATTTGTACATTTGATAATTTTGAAATTCTTGACACCACTGATATGTGTTTCTAATGTCTATTGTTGCTCTCTTTATAGTTAGACTTGATGTTTTATGGATTTTTTGTGCTGAAGCCATTTTAAAGGGGTTTTTTTGTTGATTGTCATGTGTGATTAGAGCAACTTGTTTTAGTGTAAATAGTGTCTTTATCCATTTAGATATGATATCACTTTTCTATGATTGACCTATTCACACTCATAACTTAAGTTTACTTAGGTTTCTTATGCTTTTGTCTCACTTCATAGCATTGAGACATGTGTCCTCATCACTTGAGACACCTATTGCATGCACACTTTAAACTTGCTCACACACTTGTCAAGTGAGCTCACAAGTGTTGCACATTTGGAGGCTTAGTCAATTGTTCAGTCCCACCTTCATACCTCATCTACCTTGCCTATATATGCAAGGTTTCTCATTGTATTATACACTCTCATTTGTATATTGATAGACATACTATTACATTCATCGTTTCACTTGTGGAAGGATATCAATTCATGCATTTGATCTTGACATCTCCAACATGGTATCAAAGCCATGAGAGCACATTCCTTTTGCATCAAGGTGACTCCCACACATAACCCTATCAACTGAGTGTCGTGGAGCCAAATGAACACCCTCACTGTGTATGAAAGGATCGAGAAATAAGAAATATCTTTCGTTTCATTATTTACGTGACAATTTGCTGCCAAGCTTTTGTGGCCTATTTGACCTTTTTCCAAAGATTTTGGGCAATTTGGCCTGTTTGGAAGGAGGACTCCATTGTTTTTTTGGAGGTTATCATTTGGATTGTGGATGTGCCAAGCATTACATTGCTCAAGCTAGGCCATCACTAGTATTGCACAGTCTTGTCAATTACAAGAGTCATCATATGCACTAGGGAGCATATGCATGTCATGCATTGAGGAACATGAGCCTTTGTTGCCTATCATGCAAGCCTCCTAGAAGTCACCAAAGCTATTGAATTTGTCTTGGAAATTTCTCCTTAGTAGGTCAAGTGAGCATGTATTGCATGCACAAGATCTACACGTGAGCTTCTTGAGCTATGTAGGGTGAGTTGCATGAATTTCATATAGCTTGCATAAGGTGTTACTCTGGTGTCATGCACACACCTTATGATAGCCACAAGCATGCATATTTCAAGCATCCTTTATCAAATAGTTTCTTACATTGTTACAACCTTTACTCTTTCCATCAATGACTCCAATGCCTTCCTAAATCCTCACATGGCCTCATACTCCCTTTAGCATCTTTTTCCTTAGGCACGTGACCTTTTTCAACGTGGATCCTTCACTCATAGGTCCTCATGTGGGCTTGACATTCTTGCAAGCAACTCCTAGCACCCACCAAGACCTGATCAATCACCAAAGTCTTAGAAAAGACTTTCAACACATGCATCAACTATAGTGTGTTTGGCGAGGATTTCTAGCGATCAACTCAGTGATCTTCATACAGGTCGCCCACCTTTCACCTTTGGAGACCTGGTCAACTTTTCCAACGATTCATCATCTTAGTTTTCATTGCCCCTACGCAGCCCCTTTGGTTGAGGCTCAATCTTTATTGCATGCTCATAAACTTCAATTCTATGTATTGACGGTTATAGTTAGCATTTAAAGTACTTTTTATAGTAACTGTATTCTATTTGCTAGGAATTTGTGTTAACTGTCAAGATCATGTCAAAAGCTTGTAAAGGTTTTGTTTTGTTTGTTTGTTTTTTTTTGTTTTGGTGTAACTTGCAAATGTGAGGGGGACGATTTAGATTTAGTGTTGTTTCAATGCATTTTTAATCTTTGAAAGTCAACATTATAAGCGAATTTCGATAGGGCATAACTTTCACCTCGTTTATCAAAATTTCGCAAACTTTTTTTTTTATTTCTATCAATTTCATAAGGAATTCAATTTTGCTTGTAGTTTGCAGATTTGGATAACCCATTTTGTAAAAATCATCATGCATTATAAAGGTTGATTTGGCAACCAATCATCACACAAGTTGTAATTATCTTGCACATCACTCAAGGGGGCAATCTAGGTATTTTTAGCTTTTGAGTTTGTTGGTTCACGTGATCATGTCTCTCACACTAAATCCCTTCTATTTAAGTACTTTTTGTAATCCTCCTAATAAATGAAAAATCAAATGTGGATACCATGGGATGAAAAGGCATACAATAGAAGATTGTCTTCAACATCAATGTGTTGAAATGAAACAACTTTTTCTCAATCATGGTATTGCCTTACTTGATCATCTAACTCCAACACATGCAAAAACACCATCCAATCTCACTAAGACATCTTGTGAGACACCATCATTTGGGGATGAACAATGCAATTGAATGCCTTGCATTGATAGCTCATCTCTTGTATCACATGTTGCTACATCTGAATCCAATGTTTATTCATCCATGAGTTTTAGTGATTCTTTGCATCAGAACGTTGTTACCATCTTTCTAGATCCACCATATTGGGATGCATATCTACCATACATCACATATTTGTTTGTAGAATCCCACCTTGTATATTTGAATGACACTATTGAGGACATTCATCTCCTCTATGATGTTGGATTCAATGAAGTTGCATCATCATTTCAATCTTTGGATCTTGTTCTTGCCTCACATACATCAACTTCTATTGTGACAAATTGTGTAGATATTCATGAGTTGACCTATCCAACTCAGTCATCATCTATGTTGACATCATCTACAGCAGTACTAGATTATCATCGGTGTAGTTATCACCATGCATCCATGGTCCCTGTTCCTAAATCTTATATGGTATCTGATCCATCTTATCAGCATTCGTGTCACATTACCATTGGCTTGGAGATCATTCAACATCATTAGAAGGTATCATTGACATCATATCAGTCTTTGGATCATGTGCAACATTCAAAGACATTGATCTTACTTCCTATATATTCCTATCTGAAATGGGAAGTCTTCTTGCACACATTTTTGGTGTTGTTTCTTCCCAAGGGGAAAAATGTTGTTCAATGATCGTGGACCATCTTCAGCAACTAGTGCCAAGCATCTACTAGCACTACATGCATTATTATGAGGGGAGGTTGCATGGTTTCTCTTCTCCTATCTTTTTTAGGAGGAAGCATTTTCTCACATTGAGCTCATTACTTCACATTTTCTAGGGGGTCACATAGACCTTCTCTCTCTATCTCTCCTATAGAGGGAACACTCATTGTACATTATGCTAGAAGTAGTCCTTGGGGGCTCATGCTAAGTTTTCCATCTATCGCTTATCTTCTTCACTTGTACATTTGATTTCATTGCAACATTTCTCTTTTGGAGAGGGGTTTTTATTTCCCATTGGGGTTTTCTACCTTTTTCTCCACTTTATGAAGAATTTGTACATGAATTCCTAACATAGCCTAATAGCCAAGATTCATCATCATGCATACATTACCCTAAGTTGCACTTAAGAGGGGTGTTAGCATAAATATTGTCTTTATCCATCTAGATAGGATATCACTTTTTTATGATTGATCTATTCACACTCATAGCTTAATTTTACTTAGATTTCTTATGTTTTTGTCTCACTTCATAGTACTGAGATGTGTCCTCATCACTTGAGACACCTATTTCTTGCACACTTTACACTTACTGACACACTTGTCAAGTGAGATCACAAGTATTGCACATGTGGAGGGTTAGTCAGTTGTTTAATCCTACCTTCCTAGCTTATGGTTTCTCATTGTATATTGATAGACATACTATTGTTCTCATGATTTCACTTGTGGAAGGCTATCAATTCATACTTTCTAATCTTAGCCTTCTCCAAGATGGTATCGTGTTAGTGTAAATAGTGTCTTTATCTATCTCTAGATAGGCTATCACCTTTCTATGATTGACTTATTCACACTCATAGCTTATGTTTACTTATGTTTCTTATGATTTTGCCTCACTTCATAGCATTGAGACGTGTGTTCTCATCACTTGAGACACCTATTGCATGCACACTTTACACTTGCTCACCCACTTGTCAAGTGAGCTCACAAGTGTTGCACATTTGAGGGTTAGTCAGTTGTTCAATCCTACATTCCTACTTCATTTACCTTGCCTATGTACAAAGTTTCTCATTATATTATACACTCTAATTTGTATATTGATAGACATAATATTGTTCTCATCGTTTCAATTGTGGAAGGTTATCAATTCATACTTTTTGATCTTGGCATTCTCCAAGAACTTGAACTTATATTTCTTGTTTGTTCCATGCAAGTCTTGCTAACTCTTGAAACTATAAGCCCTCTCCTCTAGCACATTACTCAAAGTGAGACAAGGGAAGGAATCTTGGTTAGAGAGAACGACACATCGACAAGGAGAGGATAGTTTTGGGCCAATGCATAGGATTAGGGCATATGCTCTTCTTTTGCATGCTCCACAAAACCTATGGGAGTGATCCCTTGAGGCCTTACAACATGGCATAAATTAGTAAAAGGTTTTCACTACCAAGCCTTATGTCAATCAAGAGCAAGCCTACAAGACCTCATTAACTATAATATGGACAAGTATACAAGTGCACCCACATATGTAACAAGTTTCACTCTCCAAAGATGAATCCCCTAAGTCTCATATACACTCACACCTTGTAAACAACATTATTTATTTGACATGAGCTCACTAAAGATATATATTACTAAACCAATGAGCTATAAGTTGGACATGACTCCTACATGCAAAAATATCTCAAGATTTCATTCTAGTAGGACTACCTTAGATGTAACCAAAGTTATAAAATTAATTAGTGCATGCAAGTAGAATATGAAACTAAAGGATGATCCTACAATATTGTGTCCCATTTTTGGCCAAAGTGGGACATTGAAATTAGCTTTTTTAACCAAATTTTCACCTTATGTGACCCATATGAGCTAAATTGTTAAGAATATGAAGATGGTATAAACTAATGATTTTTGATATTTTGTGTAGATTTTAAATACATTTTTTAATTTTAAAAAATAATTTGTTATTTTTTTACATAAGTTTTAATAAAAAAAATTTATAGTTATCATAGAAGCCTTGGGCTTTGAGGACGCAAACCCTCAAGGTTGGTTTCAGTTTTGAAGTTGCAAGACACTCCCTAGCCAAACCTTGGAGTAGCTCCATTGCAACGATCACCATTGAGCTTATTCAATGATGGATTTCCTTTCATTATCAATTTTGGATTTGTATGATGTCTTCTAGATATGCTTTTTGGTTTGTGTGGTGATTTGTAGCATAGTAGGAGCATTTTTGGAGTGATATTTCAAACTTTGTTGTTGTTGGTTTGTACCTTTTCATAGCCCAACCATACCACTTATTTGCTCATGTTGATTTGGGCGTTGAAGATATTTTTGTGGGTATTGGACCAATAGATTTCTAGGCCTTGGGCGCCCCATTGCTCAAAATTGCAGATTTTTCAAAGGAGATTCTGATTTTTCCTAGCTGGCCGCCCCTCTAGCTAGGTCGTACAATTTGGCATGATGGTGTTTTGATGATGTTGATGTTGTCCTTTCACTTTGGGGTTGCAAACTTTCCTACATATTGGCACGTAGCATATACATTAGATTTGCAAGCATTTGGGAGAGTTTCTATGGTGATTTGGTAAAGTTGTGTTCATTAGGTAGTTGTTGGTTGGTGTTTCTAGTCTGTTGTTCATTTTGTATCAGACCTATAGCAACAACATTCCAGACCTTTTTCAGTCACTTGGGGATCTTCCTATTGAGGTATAATTGTTATATTTTGTGGGGGAGTGCTTATATTCATGTTAGGGTATCATTTGGGGAGTTGTGCTTCTAGTTATCATCATTTTCATAGTGTAACAACAACTTATGATATTCTAGAAACATTTTCTATTGAGCTCCTTTGTAACACCTTTGGTGGTACCATTGGTGATTTTCTCTTGTAATTATTTGCTACTTATCCCATTGAATAAGTGGTGCTCTTGTTGACTAGGAGGTTGAGCTTTCTTTACTTTCTTGTAATGCCCACTGAAAAAGTGGATGACTCTCCTTTACTTTACATGTTATACCAACTAAATAAGCGGAGGATCTTGCTTTGGATTGGTTGACTTATCACTAAGTGTTTTCTTGCTTTGTTGTAATTCCCATTGAATAAGCAAATGGTTTCATTCAATGCACTCAGTTTTACATACTTACCCCACTGAAGAAGTGGTTTTACTTAGAAGCTCAATATTGCAAGTCTTACCATTATATGCTCTCACCTTGCTCACATCGGGATCTGGGTGATAAAAAAGTGGAAAGTATTTGCTTTTAGTTGGTTTTGATTATCACTCACCCCATTGAATAAGTGGATGATTTTCAGTTAATGCAATGTTCACCTTACCACCGTATGCTCTCAACTTGTCCACATTAGGATCTAGGTGATCAGAAAGTGGAAGGTTGCTTTACTCAATTGCTTATCATTATTATTTGGCTAACACTAATGAGTGAAGTTTTGGGAAAAAATTGGGGTGGATATTACATACTTTTCCTTAACCGACTAGTACCTAGTAATATCCTGATTTGAGGTCAATCTTCATGAAGACCTGTGCACCATGGAGCTAGTCCAAAAGGATGTCATTGTGCTAAAAAAGATATCAATTCTTCAATGGAATCTTGTTGAGTACACAACAATCAATGTACAAGTGCCATGTTCCATCTTTCTTTGGTGCAAGAACTATTAGACAACCACGTGGAGAAGAGCTAGATCTAATCTTTCCTTGATTAATCAACTTCTAAATTTGGCACCAAACTTCATCATTCTCCCAAAAGGATTTGCAATATAGGGGACTATTCAAAAGAGGAGATCACATAACTAAATCAATTTTGTGTTGCACCACGCAATATAAGGCACCCTTCAAAGACTATCATGTCCCCTTTCCAAACATAAGTCATAAAGAGACACCTAACCTATTATTTAATTTCTCATAGGCTACTAACTACTAAGGTAGTGCAAGGGAAATAATTTAAGATGTCCAAAAAAAGTAACTTTATGATATATTCATAAAATATTAAAAAGACAACTTATGTTTTATTATTATAAAGGTTGTTTTAAAAAGGGGGACAAAAATATGTTGTTAGGAATGAAGTCTAAAAAGTAATGGTAATTAGAAAGACATTCAAAACTCTTTTCAAAAATTAAGTTTTGGAAGGAAAAGGAGAAAAAAAAAAATATTATAATTCCCTCAAGTTCCTATATAAAAAGAAATTGAGCATTGAAGAGTACCAATTCATAATATCAAATCACATTTCTCTTTGAGTTTGAATGTATGCTCATCTCTCTAGCTAAGGACAAAAACCCTTTCCTCAAAGACAAAAACCCTCATATTTGTATGAATAATTTCATTCAAAGATTACTAGTGGGTCGATAGTTTGTAGAAGATTTCCAATTTTAGTTAGTATGGTGTGTTGTGTGGATTTTTGAGATTTGGTTGTGGATGGGTTTTCAGATTTAGAATTTTGTTGTGTAATATCAATGTAAGTTTCAGACTCGAAGAGATTTCAAAGGAGAGTATGATTCATTCACACCATAATCGCTGCCCTTAATTGTTGCTGTGGAAAACCGAACTTACTATTAAATTGCCTGATTTTTGTAGTATTATTCTGGTCGGTTTTGTGCTACGGAGGGTTGCACACCCTTATGGACAGTTTGTAGTGTGTGAGCACTGTTGTAACAGTTGGGAATGAAGCCATGCCTTTCAATTTCTTCTACAATCTTAAATCTGCCTGGCTGTACCATTATTTCAGTCAACCGCTCCATTTTGTGAGTTAATTTGTTTGTGTTTGATGTTTCAGCAATTGTATTAGTAGGTGTAACTTGTCCCAACTAGGGAAAATCATCTTTGTGAGTGATTTTCGGCCATTTTTAATCATGGTTTTTAGCTGATATAACTGCTGCAGCTTATTCCTTTGAGCTTTCTCTAACAAGCTGAATATTGAAGGGTTTCTAGTAATTTATTTTAATTTTTAATATTCTACTATTTGTTATGTAATTTTACGTGCATTTTACCGCCAGAAATAATATAAGACCCATAGTTTATTTCAATATTGTAAGTTTAGAAGGCTATGCCACCACAACACAACACCAATGAATCATTTTCAATTTCTAACATTGATATTTCTAATGTTAATTTGTGTGGTTCTCCACCAAATTTAGATTTTGTAATTGTTTTGGAGGGCTTGCCACCAAAACTAGTTTCATCCATTTTTAATATTAGTTTGCAATCCATCTGAAAGGCTTGCCGCTAGATTATGCATATCTTTACTTCCAGATTTTGTAATAGTTTACACTATTGAGTTGTGTGGCTTGCTACCAACAAACATTTATTACAATATTATTCTCATCCTTTCACCATATGATGTCACCTTGCTCACATTAGGACCTTGGTGATCAAAAGGTGTTAAGATTTCATGCATTATCCTCTGTGAAATTGCAAGAATTAAATAAAGAATCTGTTTAAGACATTACGAAGATATTCATGTACCATTGCAATACCTTGTCGAGTTGTTGCTACTGTGACAATGTTTGTGTCCTTGCATGCCACCAATGTGTGCTTGCTCTTTGATGGAAGTGTCTCAAGGAAAACCATGAGAAGAACAAACTTTTACGTATGCAAGATGATCTTGTGGCATTGTTTTGCAAATATAAGGGCTACTTTGGTCTTTGATGATATACTCATTAAGATAGAAGTATTGATCACCAATATGAACTATCCATCATTGTAGTTTCACCTGATAGACAACATCCCTATTATACATATATGGCCTCCCAAGTAGCATGTCACAAACTTCTAATGGTGGAACATCACAATTGATTGTATCTTACATGTGTTTGACTGCATACTTGAAAATACATTTGCATTTTACTTGAATATGTTTACTATGTTGTAACCATCCCAAAGAGTATAGTCACAAGTGTGCTTTAATGGACAGACTGAGATGCTTGATTATATCTTGTGCAATGATGTTCTTTTGGTTGCCACTATTGATGATGGCATGCACTTGTTGTTTGATGACCTGGCACTTCATATGGAAGAGACACTTGCATTCCTCTGAAATATTAGTTGTCATGATGCTTGTGCTAAGACATTGTGCCTTCTAATTAGTATCCTCAAGTTGCATAGGATTTGATGTGGCTTATTCAGTGAGAAATTTTTGTGCACAACAATCAACATCACTATGGGAATTCAGATGACAATGATGGCACCATTTGTCACCTTGCTTCTTCTTGCCCTTGTCCTTGCTTGGCATGGACGATGTTGTGGCTTTATGATTTTGCAGGAATGATGTTGTGGCTTTATGATTTTGCAGGAACGATTTGGATTTTTGTTTCTTCTTTTGTGCAAGGGAATTCTACTTTTGCATGAAGGGCTCGGAAGCATTTTCTTACACTTGTTTATTCTTGCACAAAGAATTATTTTTCTTGAGCTTCGCTTTAGCTTCAATCTTGGATGTGTTGCGGAATGCTTGACACAATGTTTCCGAAGTTAGAAACTCCATCTTTGCGCAGATGAAAGGTGATATCCACTTATATAGTCAATCACTTTGTGTTGCTCAAGAGCATCTTCATGCTGACATGCAAAGTATTCATGAAATTCATTGCTGTAGTCCTCAATTGGTTGCTTCTTACACTAACACAATTGCTGAAATTTCATATATTCATAATCATAGTGTTTGAGGGGGTAGTATTCCTCCTGCAAAGCTCAAACAAAGGAATCCCATGTTTGAATTGGCTATTGACCCCTCTCATGCTACTTTGTCTATGGTCTCGTTTATCCTTGTGATGTGTAACCAAAGGGACAAGGCCAGATGCAAATGCTGGAAGACTTTGATGGAATAAGTTTCCTCAGACCTATTTTTTCAGGAAAAAAGAAGTCCGTCTGTACAGTCAGCCCTTAAGGGGCAAGTTTTGGGATACTTCCTAATATAAAAGAAAAAATATATACAAACAGAAATCTCTCATTCACATCATAAGTATCACAATCTAAAGAATACTACAATTCATTGCAAATAGACACAATTCCCTTCCAACGGTCCAAGTAATTTGCTGGTTTAAAGAACACTGTGTACATCTTAACTATTTTTAGTTGATTATAGGCAAGAAAGATGACTTCAAGGAATGCACTAAAATATTTACTGTTGATCACGTTAATACCAGTAAAATGAATTGTGCATGTCCAACTATGGATTACTGTATAAAGACGAAAATGAAACACCCAAGGTCAGAATGGACTCACAGACCATGTCAAACAAATATTTGCAAGGTCTGTAAGTATGAAGCGATGGGTTGATAAATATTCTTTTATCCAGGGGAAGGAGGTTGCCTCAAGCATATTAGAAGGACCTTCTTACATATGGTCATAGGCGTTGAAAAGTAGAATAATAGAAGTCAAATGCATCGGACATGAATAGTCAGAAAGGATTCATCAAGAAACATAAGTTATGTTTACACTTCTACATGAAAGAATGCAGTAGATAAGGCAAGCCTTGAGAAAATCAGCTCTTAGCAGAGAAATAAGGTCAAACTTAAGACCTTTCAGAAATTCCAAGAAAAGTGATAATCCACCAGTGGGCCTCATCAGATAAGTCTCGGCCATTTGAAATCATCTGTTCTAAAAGTTATAAATATAAGAAATAAACACATTAATCACAAAAAATCTCATTTCAAGGAAATCACTGAGGTGGTAGTGAGTTTGGGAGTTTTGAAATGTCACCATAATGAATCTAAGTTGCAACAAATAAGTTATAGATATGTTGCAAATATGTTAAGAAGATCTATGAGCCCACTTTTAGACAAAGTTATTGAACTCGAGCCCAAGAGCAGGAGCCCATTACAACAAACTGGATGGGAAGAGGCCTTATGAATCAAGACAATATAAGGCACCCCTGCCAATAATAAAGGCCAGAGAAAACAATTGAATATCCCCAAGTCTAATGGTAATTCAGAATTGCATAGTATTTGCATGTTGATGGGAGCATCAAATTATAGATGAAAGCCTGCAAGATAGGTGAAAGAAGCCTACAAGAACTCACCAGGAAGTTTGATAGTGAGCTGGCAGACACTATTAAAGTTCCCACAGCTGATTGTGTGAATATTTTAATGGAGGTCACTTCAAAATTTAATCTCTTAATTGTTTCAAGATTCACAACTTAGGATAACATGAAGATGGTAAAGGAACAACTAAAATTTCAAGGGTAGACAATAAAGGCAACATATAATTAGGACAACAGCCATGTGGTAATTTGCAACCTGTGATAATTTAGATCCATGTCACAGACAAAAAAGGGTGGTAAGAAAAGAGATGTCACAAACTTGATACCCATTCCACCCTACATGAAAATATCTCTGCAATGTCTTCACATGAATGACAGATATAATACAATAAGAATAGCCGAAATGAAAACCCTAACAGATACAGATTACCTAGCTTGACCTCAGAAAATGATTTAATTAATAAAGTTACTTGCTACTATAGCTGCTTATATGTTATATATTTTTCTTTTTTGGTCTCTCTCTGCACAGAGACTATTTAGTAAGCTTATGCATTCACTACATCTAATAGAATGGACATTAATTTTTGATAATTTTGTAGAAGATTTGATTTGCAGCTCGAATGATCTTGGTGACCTAGAATGTATCATCATACTACCCAGATAATTTATTGCAACAATATGTAATATTTCTAAAGCATTTAAAGAGAAGTTTTGCATCAATACACCTAATATATATAAGCTAAAATGGAATGATCTTGGTGACCTAGAATGTATCATCATACTACCCAGATAATTTATTGCAACAATATGTAATATTTCTAAAGCATTTAAAGATTACTTTTACATCAATAGACCTCATATATATAAGCTAAAATGGAATGATCTTGGTGACCTAGAATGTATCATCATATTACCCAGATAATTTATTGCAACATGTAATATTTCTAAAGCATTTAAAGATAACTTTTACATCAATAGACCTCATATATATAAGCTAAAATGTCAAAAACATCTTTTCCATATCCATTTCACCGCTGGTACATGACTGTTCCATGCAATCAGAACTGTAAACTCACTTTTCCAAGTTTCTATTTTTTTTCTTGGTGGTCTTGATAAGACTTCAGCATTCAAGTAAAACTGAGCTTATACCATTCAACTTTAATTACAAAATCAAATCGCATACCATTTCCATAGTCTTTAGGGATCGTATTGCACCCATCCTTCATCCTTTGAGATTGCCAATGCCTGATTGACAAGAACTTGCAGTTCAGTTATTCAAAAGACTAGCCTCGGATTTGAAATAGCTTAGATTTAATAGCCTTTTTCTATCTCATTGTCCCATTTAGCATAGTTTCCACTAAAATTGTTGAAATAACATCATCCTTAGCCACCCATCAAGAACCTGTAATAAGACTAAAATATTCTCAGCTCAGTTTAACATGTGACAGTCAGTTCAGTAAGATTACACCATACAAAACTAGCATTTGTAATGACTATTAGGAAGGGAAAAAAACAAAATTAATAATAATTCAATATATATCCAATAATACCTTATTATTATTACTGTATGCACAAAAGGATGTGTTACCATATCACAATGCACAAACATTCTAAATGCATCCAAGGGGTTGAGCTTAATTGGTTAAAGCATTGAGTTCTCATTGTGGAGACACAAGTTCAAATCTCAAAGGGACATCTAATATGGAATTGTTAGTTGTGACTCTTGGTCTTCCATAGTTGAATTCTAATGTGGAAGTGGTTTCTAAGTTGTGGCACTCGGTCTTCCATAAGTGGTTTCTAGTTTGGTTGCTTGGAAGGAGCTAATATTAGTCTGATGGTTGTGCTCACAAAAGCTTGTATTGGTCTCATGTTGATGTTTGTATGAGCAAAATATTTGTAAATGATTAGCACCATATAAAAAACATTCTAAATGCGGCAGCAGTTCACTGTTGAGTTTTGTAGATTTTCATACCGTTCACCAAGGTTATCTGTGGTCTTGTCTATCCAGGTGATATCACAAGAGCTTGTATGGGTCTCATGTTGATGCTTGTATGAGAAAAATATTTGTAAACGATTAGCAATATAAAAAGCATTCTAAATGTGGCAGCAATTCATTCTTTGGTTTCATAGATTTCCATACAGCCCACCAGGGTTGCACTTCATTTGTGGTCTTGTCTATCCAGGTGACATCACAAGAGCTTGTATTGGTCTCATTTTGGTGCTTGTATGAGCAAAATATTTGTAAACAATTAGCAATATAAAAAAACATTCTAAATGTGGCAGTAGTTCACTGTTGAGTTTTGTAGATTTCCATACCGTCCACCAGGATTGCACTTCATCTGTGGTCTTGTCTATCCAGGGACATAAATAAAAGGGAGGAGGCCAATTGCAAATGCTGGGAGACTTTGGCAGCATAGAACTGTTTTCTCTGCAAAAATTAAGTCCATGTGTGCAGTCCAGCCCCTCAAGGGGCATATTCAGGGCACTTCCATATATAAAATAAAAGAGAATACAAACACAAATCTCTCATTCACATCGTGAGTATCATCATTTAAAGAATACTGTTATTCATTAAAAATAGACACAATTTTCTTCCAATTTGCTGGTTTAAAGAAGATTGGATACATCTTAACTCTATTGAATTGAATATAGGCAAGAAAGATGACTTCAAGGCATGCACTAATATATTCATTGTTAGTCGCATTAATGCCAGTAAAGTGAATAGTGCATCTCCAACTATGGATTACTGTATAAAGAAGAAAATGAAACACCCAAGGTCAGAATGGGCGGACAGACCATGGCAAACAATATTTGCAAGCTGTGTAAGTATGAAGCGATAGATTAATTAATATTCTTGTATCCAGGTGAAGGAGGTTATCTCAAGCATAATAGGTCTTCTTACATATGGTCATAGGAGTTGAAAAATACATATACTACAAGTCAAATGCATCACATATGGATAGTCAGAAAGGATTCATGAAGAAACACTAGTTATGTTTAAACCCCTACATGAAAGAACACAGTAGATAAGGCAGGCCTTGAGCAAATCAGCTCTTAGCAGAGAAATATGGTCAAACTTAAGACCTTACAGAAATTTCAAGAAAAGTGAAAATTCACCAGTGGCCCTCAGCAGATAAGTCCTGGGGATTTGTAAGCATCTGTTCTAAAAGTTAAAAGAAATAGACACATTAATCACAAAAATTCTCAGCTCAAGGAAATCAGTAAGTTGGATGTGACTTTAGGGGTTTGTAATGCCACCATAATGTATCTAAGTTGCACCAAATAAGTTACATATGTTGCAGTAGTTTTAAAAAGATCTATGAGCTCACTTTTAGCCAAACTTATGAACTTGAGCACAAGAGCAAATCACATTATCCCAAACTGGACGGGAAGAGGCCTTGTGAATCAAGACAATACAAGGCATCGCTATAAATGAGTAACAAATGAGAAAACAATTGAATAACCCACATCTACTGATAATTCAGAATTGTGTAATATTTACATTCTGATAGGCACACCAATCATCGACAAAAGCCTACAAGATAGGTGCACCAGTCATCCTCTTCCTGATGATGAATCACTGAGTGTGATTCGAAACATCGATTCAAAAAAGCACACAGTTTAAACCTGAAGCGTTCTTACTATTACAATAACTCGTCAGAGAAGTTAGATGATGGGCTGGCAGACACTATTAAAATTGCCCTGACCAATTTTGTGAATATATTAATGGAGATTGCTTTAAAATTTAATCTCTAGTTATTTCAAGATTCACAGCTCAGGATGACGAGGATAAAAGAACTAAAATATCAAAGGCAGGCAATGAAGACAACATATAATTTGGACAACAGCTGTGTGGTAATTTGCAACCTGTGCCAAACTAAGAGGAAATGTTTAACCACCGCTGTTCAATCCAGTAATAGCCAGTGCAATGGAGATAACGTCATGACATGATTAACAATATTGAAGAAACACAAACCAAACTATGTAGGCACTTTTAGACCCACCAAAATTGAATCATAAAGCAACCGATTTCTAAATTTATCTTCAAGATAGAAGTACACCGAATAAAATCATAAGAATTATCTTGTTTGAAGTGATTACTTAAGAAAGATGTTACCCAGTATAGCAGCATGATTTCAATTTTCACATAACGGAGTGCCTTTTTCCAGGCCGTGGAGGCAAAAGCTGCAAGAACTACTAATAATCCCTACTCCTTGATCTTTTGTTTCAATTTTTAAATTAGTGAAACTGAAAGAACACTAGTAAAAAATAGTCATAAAGTGGCGTATATGACAGAGTAGGTGTTAAATGAGGATTGAACTAAGTCATTGACAACGATCAAACATTTCCCACTCATCAAACTATGGTTCAACTATAAAGCCATGAAATTCCAAACCGGCCTTTCAGCAATCTCAATGGTTATAGGCTGCATTATTGTTCAGTCAAAGCTATAGATAAAAATAATGTTGGAATTCCTTTACAGATCCAAAGGTTAGGATAACTTTATGATAACAGAATAGATTTTTCACTCGATCTACCAGTGATGCAAAAGCAGCAGAAATCCTTTAACCAAAAGAATATAAACTGTGAACTTAATATTATTTAAAACCATTTACACTTGGTGAGAATATATTACCTCATTTAGAAAACCTAGAGTTTCATGGGTAAAATTTACAAATGTATTACCTAAACTGAAAAGTAGTTGAGATTAACTGACCGCCGTACATTTGGTGACTGTCATCAGCTTCTGGAAAAAAAGTAGCATAAAAGATATTTTGCAATTGGCAAACTCCTACAGAAGGTCAAATCACCAATTCTGTCCAGCAAACATCTATTCTTTAGTACCTTCTTTCTTTTTGTGTTGAAGAATTATACAAAAACAAAAACACTTTGAGCCATCTTTTTGCCAGTCAAAGGCCGTGTTATGGCAAACAAGCTGGTCAAATATAACATGACTAAAAGTGTCATCACTAAAACACAATCTTCATCAAACTGATCCTAAAGGAGCCATGGAAAGATATGGCAAAGGATTATTGATCAGGGGCATTTACCCATAAAAAAACATAGGCAGTTTAGGATCGACCACAAAGGACTACAATAACCAACCTTTTTTCATTGTTATTGGAGCCCTTTTCCTTTGTTATTTTGACCTTCAGAAGATACAAACTTAAAAAAATTATTTCCTAATTTTTAGACTATGTTAAAAAAACAGTGCATTTTTACAGTTCTGTTTATCAGTTTTGCCTGAATGCAATGTAATCTGCAAGACCCAACAAAGGTGCAGCCTTTAATGGATCGAAACAAGATAACTCTTTCTTGGCCCTACTCGCCAATTCGGCAGCAAATTCTTTAGCTTTCTCCAGACCCATCAACTTGGGATAGGTAGCCTTATCAGTAAGCAAATCCTTCCCTGCAGTCTTACCCAATTCTTCTGAAGATTTAGTGACATCAAGTATGTCATCCACAACCTGAAACAGAAGTCCCACGCAGCGAGCATACCTCTTAATTTTCTCGATCTCCTCCTCTGTAGCACCACCAAGAATCCCTCCACTCACAACTGAACATTCCAAGAGCACAGCAGTCTTGTGTATATGAATCCATTCCAGAGTCTTAAGGTCAACGGAAGAGTCTCCCTCACATGAAATATCAGCAACCTGCCCCCCTACAAGCCCTTGAGAGCCTATTGTCTTACCCAATTCCGATATCACCCTCAAAATCCTATCACTAGGCACAGTCTTGCTTGTAGCCACTGCAATATGCTCAAATGCAAAAGAAAGCAGAGCATCTCCTGCGAGAACAGCAGTGTTCTCACCAAAGACCTTATGGTTTGTCGGCTTTCCCCTTCTGAAATCATCATTGTCCATGCAAGGCAAGTCATCATGAATCAGAGACATGGTATGAATCATCTCCATTGCACAGGCAGTTGGCATGGCCAGATCCTGAGTCCCTCCTACAAGTTCACATGCTGCAATGCAAAGAGCAGGCCTGACACGCTTACCTCCTGCTAGAAGAGAATACCTCATTGATTCGTGTAATTTTTCAGGATATTCAAGTGGTATTGCCTTATCCAGTGCCTTGTCCACTGCCTCAGCCTTGGACTGCATGTAATCGTTGAAATCAAACACAGCAGTCTGCCCCTCCTTCTCTGTGACCAACTGGGCCACCGTCTTTGTGGATCTAGGTGACACTGCATATTTTTTGTATAGCACCGACCCAAGTTTCAGATGGCAATTAATCTCCCCATTAGATGCACCCAGTGAGGCCAAATTCAAATTCGCTCCATGACAATTTTTAAAAGGCGTCAATTTGAAACAACTCCTCACACTCATGCATTCTTGAGAAGAAGCAAAATTAAAGAACAGGCTCTGGCTACTTGCTGTCATTGTCATGTAAGCCATTCTCTATTGCCTATAACTTATTGTATACTAGTCCTTACAAAAGCTCTGAGTAACAAATTCTACACCAACAGAAGATTACCCACAAAATTCAAATGTGACAACTTGTTCTGACTTGCAAAGGGTTGACACACAGCTGCTCAAGAAACAGAAGAAAAATTCAAAGATTATGCTGGACGATTCCTGCTGCTGTTACTCTTTCTTTGGGGCATGAATATGCGATTCAAACTGGAAGCTATTTGTAATAAGATGGATCCCACAAACGACAAGCTTTCGAGATACCACTTGAAGATGATCGAATAATATTACAAAACGTGTACAAGAGGATAATTTGGTCCCTGATATATGCGGACAAGCCATAGCTTATTCCATATGCCATTGCTTGGCCGGTTTTGCCTAAAAATTTCAAACAGCTGTTTTTTTTATTGAAAAAATCATATATTATTAATAAAAAAACAATGCTGCTGACTCATATATATGCAAATGGTTATTTAATGAAATTTTTACCGTTTGAAATGATTTTGGATTTAATTTTGTAAATTTTTACATCAATGTTTCCTTCACATTTTGTGATAAATCATAAGAATGAAAAAATAGATATTATAATAAGAGAAATATTAGATCATGGAATGTGATGTCATAACGTGACAAACTATTACATTATCAAATTTTCTATGAAATGAAAAAACAAAAGATTTAAAGTACTACCTATTTCTCCTTATCTTAAATTAAATATATCAATATATGAAAAATTAAAGTTTTATTCATATTTACACAATTACAAAATTTATTTAAGTTAAAAAAAAAAAAATCCTCAAAAGAAGATGACAAAATGATTAACAATAGATATATTATTTAAGATTATAGATATAAGAACATATAAAAATATTAGATATTTTATAATTTGTTAAAGATTTTTTATTGGGAGTTATTATTTATATTCATTTATAATTTCTTTAAAAAAATGCTATTTATTTTTTATAATATTTATTTATTAATATGTTTGATTTTTTTAAGATCAATATTTTGATTTGTTATTAGAGATTATTGATTAGGAAGTTGTAAGGTACAATAAATTATAATTAATGTTTCTATTTGTGCAGAGTTAAGTACAAATCTTATGATTAAATGTGTAAAAAGGAGTGGGAAGTTGTCTTACATTGAGATAAGGTAACTTACCACTCACCTAGTCGTGTAAGTAACAAATTCCTTTTAACTATAAAAATGAATTGGTCCACTTACAACTTTATCTACTCAGTCAAATTAATTGTAATTCATTGTATTCAAATATTGATCTTAAACATGTCAAACATATTAACAAAAAAATATTTGGTACTTATTAAAAAATGAATCATAAATTGATATAAATAATGCTTCCTACTCAAAAATCAACTTTAACAAATTATAAAAAATCTAATAATTAATAGTTGCATATTATGAAGAAAAAGCAATCACTGCAACCCTCTAATCTCAAGGAAGAGGAGTTTATACCTATCTATTTTAAACATTCTTTAGCTCTTATTTCTCTCATAAAAAAATTAGTTGTATATTCTTCTATCTACCTGTTTTAAACATTTTGTCATCTTGTAAGAATAGAATCTTTTATAACATAAAGAAGATGAATTTTTTAATTTTGATTTTTTCTAAATTTATAAAAATGCACATTAAAATTGTGTGCATGTACCAAAAAAACCTATAAACTTCAAATTATAATATATCCAATTTATAATAATCGGGTTCAACCCCCCGCTCTAGTTTGGCCTAGGTACCCAAGGTATTGGCTACTGGGCCGCTGGGTTGAGTCGCGGGGACACCCCTCCCACATAAAAAAAGAAAATGAAAAATAATAACTAATCTATCATTTTATAAAAAAATATAATCCAAATTATTAATAATGGAAAATAACTATTTCTGTATATATAATAATAATTTGTCAAAAAGTGTTTTGAAAATTTCAAAGGCAAAACCAGCCAAACCATGGCATATGGAATAAGGCAAGCTTGAGCTCAAATTATCCTCTATTCACATTTTGTATTACTAGTCGATCATCTTCTACCTACTATATTAATATTTTTTTATAACTTTATGCGAGGTGATTTCATACCTTTTACACCAACTTTCCTTTCTAAATACTCGAAAAATCTTTTCATCGAGGATTTTATAGCTTCCTCCTAAACCTAAAACTTCAACTGCCTAGATAGTTGACACTGTAGTCTAAATTTTTGGAAATTTTTTATTTTGCCAAGGGGGCAGTCTAAATTCATCCATTTTTAAAAAATTCATAACTTTTTGTCACGGTGTCTGCTTTTGGCAAACAAGATATTGTTAGAAACTTGGAGGCGAGCTCTTTCCATCCATGGAGGTATTGAATTTTTTTTTTCCATTTTTAACCAGATATTGCAAGTTGAAGTTGTTTATTGCTAATTTCTTCAATAGGCCATAACTTTTGCCTCAATGCTCCGATTTTTGGAAACGAATAAGTGTTGGAAAGATGGTGAAAAGAACTACACAACTATAAGGCTAATTTTTCCATATTTTCTCAGCTTCATATTGTATCAAAATTTATAATTTTGGCTATTTTGAGCCTATTGAGCATTATATCTTAGAAAAGGCTTTGTAATCTCACTAAACTATAAAGTGCCAACCTTATAATATTTGGGGGGTTGTTTTTGATACTATTGAAAAGGGTGGGAGTGTATTGGTTTTCTCTTTTGGTATTCCTTTGTAATCATTTGAGGGTATCATAGGTTTTTATGTTCATCCTTCTGTGATAATTTTGGATAAGGCTAATTATGAGTCTTGGAAAAAAGGCATTCTAACCCATCTCAAATGGCTAAAATTTTTTCCTTACCTTTATGGTCTCATGCCTGAACCAGAGACACCTAGAAGGAAACAAGTATGGGGTAATAGAATTGATCATGTATTAGGATTTATTGGTTCTCATGTTGATAATAACACTATGTGGGCTATAGTGGACATTGAATGTCCCCACACACTTTGGACCAAGATTTGGGAGATGTTTGGAGACCCTCATGTTTCTCCATTCCCAAATGATCTTGCTATAAATTTCCTCATTCCACTTGATGATGCAAATAATATACCCTTTGGTGATGCTACTTTAGAGTTTCTTGAGTATTATGCACATCTTGAACATTTAGATGACATAGAATCTTCTCTTGCTTCTCATCCTCATGTTGAGATCACATCGATGTCACCTACTGTAGGTTTATATTATAGAGATGCTTCTTCGAGAGCCTCCATTGATTCATTGCAACAAAATTAGTTATGTCTTCTAGATTCAGTTCATTGGGACCAATTTCTACCAGACATCTCTTGTTTGTTTGTAGTGTCCATTTTGGATCTAGATGACACTATTGAGGACATACGTCTTCTTTTTGAGGATCATTCTTTTTTCCTTGCATTTGTTGCTACTTTAAAGCTTAGTGTTTCTTTTTCGAAAGCTTCCAATGACTTCTTGCAGTAGGACATCCATTATCTTCCAGATACAACTTTGTGGGGTGATTTCTTGACAGGTGGGTGATCCAATAATACTGGTTTACAATTTTTGGCCAAACTGGACACTGAAATATTTTTTTCTAACTAAATCTTCACTTTCAAGCACCTATAGCGGCTAAACCGTGAAGAATTTGAAGATGATGCAAACTAGTGATTTGTCACATTTTGTCTGTAGATTCTAAATATAATTTTTTCAAAAGTTTTGGAATTAGATTGCACTTTTTTTCCATCTCCTTCAAAAACTAGTTTTTTTCAGTAAACAACATTTTTAAGGAGTGTCGCTCACCATATAATGCATAAATTTTTTTCCATGAAGGATAAAATTCTAATTCTTTCGAATTTAGATTTGTAACTACGATATCTAGTGCTTCCAATTAGTTAGATAGTTTTTTTATTGAATATTTTTTCCTTAATCAAGTTTTGAAGTTAAACCAATTACAATTCAGACAGGCAAACCGTATAACGCATAACTTTTTTTGTATGTATCAAAATTCAATTTTTTTTTTGTTGGATTAAGGACTTCAATATCTGGTACACTCATAATTTTCAATTTTTTTTGATAATTTGCTATTTTTCCACATGTGTAGAACACAGAGCTTGATTTTTGGTGAAAAACTATGTTTAATAAAACTAAAAAAACAAATACATAATAAAACCAAAACATATTAAAATTATATTTGTTAGATAGCTCATTCTGAGGACTACCATCATCTAGTTGGGTCTATGAATTCTTCTCCATTTTCATCCTCAACCCGAGCTTCGAAGTGCAAAATTTTGGACTTTTTTGGTGCCAGAGGGTGAGAAGGTGGGAACAGGGGGGTTTGGGCGAACTAGGGGGGTTTGGTCAAACCAGGGTTCATTCGAGCCCCCTTTCAAAAATTGTTTTCCTTGTGTTTTTTGGAGGGAATGGTGGGACCTTGCATTTAATTGGTTCGCTCAAATCAGGGTTCATTTGAACCCTTTTTTGGATTGCTCGAACCAAAGATTCATTCGAACCCCAAAAACCAAA
>VDFB02109246.1:0-16704 GCA_007258455.2 Sequoia sempervirens | reverse complement strand
ACATTAAAATTGTGTGCATGTACCAAAAAAACGTATAAACTTCAAATTATAATATATCCAATTTATAATAATCGAGTTCAACCCCTGCTCGGCCTAGGTACCCAAGGTATTGGCTACTGGGCCGCTGGGTTGAGTCGCGGAGACACCCCTCCCACATAAAAAAAGAAAAAGAAAAATAATAACTAATCTATCATTTTATAAAAAAATATAATCCAAATTATTAATAATGGAAAATAACTATTTCTGTATATATAATAATAATTTGTCAAAAAGTGTTTTGAAAATTTCAAAGGCAAAACCAGCCAAACCATGGCATATGGAATAAGGCAAGCTTGAGCTCAAATTATCCTCTATTCACATTTTGTATTACTAGTCGATCATCTTCTACCTACTATATTAATATTTTTTTATAACTTTATGCGAGGTGATTTCATACCTTTTACACCAACTTTCCTTTCTAAATACTCGAAAAATCTTTTCATCGAGGATTTTATAGCTTCCTCCTAAACCTAAAACTTCAACTGCCTAGATAGTTGACACTGTAGTCTAAATTTTTGGAAATTTTTTATTTTGCCAAGGGGGCAGTCTAAATTCATCCATTTTTAAAAAATTCATAACTTTTTGTCACGGTGTCTGCTTTTGGCAAACAAGATATTGTTAGAAACTTGGAGGCGAGCTCTTTCCATCCATGGAGGTATTGAATTTTTTTTTTCCATTTTTAACCAGATATTGCAAGTTGAAGTTGTTTATTGCTAATTTCTTCAATAGGCCATAACTTTTGCCTCAATGCTCCGATTTTTGGAAACGAATAAGTGTTGGAAAGATGGTGAAAAGAACTACACAACTATAAGGCTAATTTTTCCATATTTTCTCAGCTTCATATTGTATCAAAATTTATAATTTTGGCTATTTTGAGCCTATTGAGCATTATATCTTAGAAAAGGCTTTGTAATCTCACTAAACTATAAAGTGCCAACCTTATAATATTTGGGGGGTTGTTTTTGATACTATTGAAAAGGGTGGGAGTGTATTGGTTTTCTCTTTTGGTATTCCTTTGTAATCATTTGAGGGTATCATAGGTTTTTATGTTCATCCTTCTGTGATAATTTTGGATAAGGCTAATTATGAGTCTTGGAAAAAAGGCATTCTAACCCATCTCAAATGGCTAAAATTTTTTCCTTACCTTTATGGTCTCATGCCTGAACCAGAGACACCTAGAAGGAAACAAGTATGGGGTAATAGAATTGATCATGTATTAGGATTTATTGGTTCTCATGTTGATAATAACACTATGTGGGCTATAGTGGACATTGAATGTCCCCACACACTTTGGACCAAGATTTGGGAGATGTTTGGAGACCCTCATGTTTCTCCATTCCCAAATGATCTTGCTATAAATTTCCTCATTCCACTTGATGATGCAAATAATATACCCTTTGGTGATGCTACTTTAGAGTTTCTTGAGTATTATGCACATCTTGAACATTTAGATGACATAGAATCTTCTCTTGCTTCTCATCCTCATGTTGAGATCACATCGATGTCACCTACTGTAGGTTTATATTATAGAGATGCTTCTTCGAGAGCCTCCATTGATTCATTGCAACAAAATTAGTTATGTCTTCTAGATTCAGTTCATTGGGACCAATTTCTACCAGACATCTCTTGTTTGTTTGTAGTGTCCATTTTGGATCTAGATGACACTATTGAGGACATACGTCTTCTTTTTGAGGATCATTCTTTTTTCCTTGCATTTGTTGCTACTTTAAAGCTTAGTGTTTCTTTTTCGAAAGCTTCCAATGACTTCTTGCAGTAGGACATCCATTATCTTCCAGATACAACTTTGTGGGGTGATTTCTTGACAGGTGGGTGATCCAATAATACTGGTTTACAATTTTTGGCCAAACTGGACACTGAAATATTTTTTTCTAACTAAATCTTCACTTTCAAGCACCTATAGCGGCTAAACCGTGAAGAATTTGAAGATGATGCAAACTAGTGATTTGTCACATTTTGTCTGTAGATTCTAAATATAATTTTTTCAAAAGTTTTGGAATTAGATTGCACTTTTTTTCCATCTCCTTCAAAAACTAGTTTTTTTCAGTAAACAACATTTTTAAGGAGTGTCGCTCACCATATAATGCATAAATTTTTTTCCATGAAGGATAAAATTCTAATTCTTTCGAATTTAGATTTGTAACTACGATATCTAGTGCTTCCAATTAGTTAGATAGTTTTTTTATTGAATATTTTTTCCTTAATCAAGTTTTGAAGTTAAACCAATTACAATTCAGACAGGCAAACCGTATAACGCATAACTTTTTTTGTATGTATCAAAATTCAATTTTTTTTTTGTTGGATTAAGGACTTCAATATCTGGTACACTCATAATTTTCAATTTTTTTTGATAATTTGCTATTTTTCCACATGTGTAGAACACAGAGCTTGATTTTTGGTGAAAAACTATGTTTAATAAAACTAAAAAAACAAATACATAATAAAACCAAAACATATTAAAATTATATTTGTTAGATAGCTCATTCTGAGGACTACCATCATCTAGTTGGGTCTATGAATTCTTCTCCATTTTCATCCTCAACCCGAGCTTCGAAGTGCAAAATTTTGGACTTTTTTGGTGCCAGAGGGTGAGAAGGTGGGAACAGGGGGGTTTGGGCGAACTAGGGGGGTTTGGTCAAACCAGGGTTCATTCGAGCCCCCTTTCAAAAATTGTTTTCCTTGTGTTTTTTGGAGGGAATGGTGGGACCTTGCATTTAATTGGTTCGCTCAAATCAGGGTTCATTTGAACCCTTTTTTGGATTGCTCGAACCAAAGATTCATTCGAACCCCAAAAACCAAAATTTTTTGCAACTTTTCCTTCCTCACTAAAATTGTAAACCACTTTTGTGGGTTCACCCAAGTATTTTGGACTTGTTTGTGGAGTCTCACATTTCATATTTGAAGGACACATTTGAGGGGTTATCTCTCCTTTTTTATGACAGTCGTTGCACTTTTTTTTTCAAACCATCATTAACTTTGGATTATGCTCTACATCAGTCTCTAGGAGATTCTAATTTGTCATCTTTAGCAGTGTGGCCTAAAATGCCTAATTTGATTGTGACTACTTTCAACATTGACATGAAGACACTTGAGCCAAGTTCACAAAATTCATACATTTTGCACTTTCTTCCTACATATTCCTTTCAAGACTTTGGATATAGCTTGCAATACATCATTGGTTTTTTTTCTTCCTAAGGGGAGGAACATTGTTCAATGATCGTGGACTATCTTCTCCATCAAGTTTTGAGCATATATCATTGGATCTCCTTGGGGGGGCTACTTAGTCCTCATATTCTCTCTCTATTTTGTGGGGTGTTCTCTCTCTATTTGTGGGGGGGGGGGCTTCTTCTTCTTTTGGGGGGGAATTTTATATGTACATGGGTACATAACATGGCTTTATTTGTTGGGAACCATAATCTTTTATATCCTCTAAAGCTACGCATAAGGGGGGTGTTGGTGTATGATTTTATTTTTCTAGTGGGTTAATTCATTTTCCCTTAGTCCTATTTTTTTCCTATACTTTTATTAAGCTTGCTTAGGATAATAAAGTGAGTTTATTACTAGGAGATAAGTGATGTGGTGTCCCCTTCCTTAAAGGGTGGAACACTTTCCATTTTTGGTGGCCAGCTCCACTTTTGATGGTCCATATCCATTTTTAGTGGTTACTTTCTATTGGTTGGATTTGTCACCTCCATCATCTCCTTAGTTCTATATATAAACTCACTACCTAGCTTGTATTTGTATATACTCTTGCATTATCTTGCATTGTTGATTACTTTAGCATACTTGCACCTTGATGCATGTAGTCACTATTCTGCAGATTACTTTGAGCTCCTAATGTCATCTTGACATTTGCACATCTCTTAGAATCTCGAGTCTATAATTATGTTATTTCATTTACATTTTTATAGTTTATCTCTCGCATATGAGATCTTGGTTATTCAATCTATTTCAGATTTCTAACACTTCCAACTATTGTTTTTACATTTGAAAGTTGACCATCCACACATTTCTCTTCATCCCCACTGCACTCTTACATGTTAACACCCCCTTGGTATTCCCTTTCACGATCTTCTAACTTCTTCTAACTTCTTACTTTAGATCAAATATTTAGACAAGATGGATCAAACAATGAACAACAAAAGTTTCATCAACTTCTAACAAATATAATTAGAGATGCAAACCCTACAATATATGATTGGACTTTACTAATAACAAGATCTAATGGAAGGTTAAACACACCAACAAATGAAGAATTTGACAATAATATTCATTTTTTTTCCACAAATGAAAATGTTCACAGCCACAACTAAAGAAAATATACTCCTTGAAAAATTCAATTACATAGAGCATGACAACAAAAGATGGAAGTGTCAATGCAACTAAAGGATATACAGATGATGAATTCGATATTGAATTATTGTTAAGCAAAAATGCAAGAGTTATGTTAACATGACATTTCAATGGAGCTCTTGGATTTGTTCAATAATTGTATATCAACTTGGAACAATACCCCTTGAACCGCCAACCTATGTATTGGTGTAATTCGACAGTTACTCAGTGTTAATTTAATGTAGCTTGGACATGTGTCTCCAAACCTAAGAATATTAATTAATTAATTATTTGATTCCTCTAGAGACTTCTAGAAATTAGTTAGTTAGGGTTTGTTAGAGTTTAGTTAATCTTAGCCATTGATTGAGATTAAATCATTGTCATTGGTTTTTCAATGAGGAGAGTATAAAAGGGGATCAATGGGCATATGGAGAACACACACTTGAGAAAGATTTATAGTGATAGCAAATAGATTTGCAATGATAGCAAATAAATTTGCAGTGATAGCAAGGGCACAATGATAGTGTTGGAGGCAACAACAGTGGAATTTCAGTAGGAGAAATTGAGGGAAGAATTTCTAGAGAAGAATATTGTCAGAGCTCTACCAATAAGAGGCAAGCAGTTTATGTATCTCTTGATTTGTTAAAGTTTAATAAAATTCCTCATCTACATAATTGGTTTTCCCTTTGGGGTTTTTCTAGGGACAATTTTCCCAAAAATATTGTGTTCACTATTTTGCATATTTTCTTCTCTATTCCTGTGATTTTATTTGTGAAGTTGCAGTTGTGTTATTTTTCAATATTTGTCGTGAATTAATTTTTGACAGTCAAATAATCTATATAGATAGGAGATTAATAATCAGTAACTGCAATATAATTTTCACATGGTATTAGAACTAATCTGAGGGCAAAAAAGGCTCAACATAGGCACATGAAGGAAAAATCGAGGGTTTATAAAACCTAGTTTGACCTCTTTAGAATTATTTTTTTTCTCATCTTTTGAGATGGCCTCAATAGGTTTAAGAGATCAAGACAGATCAGATGGAGCCTCAAATTTTGGTGTCTGGAAAGCCAAAATTTCTTTAATGCTAGAAGAGAATGGTATCAAGGAATATGTGACCAGTGTTGTAGCTGTACCTACAAATCAAAAACATCTCTTAGCATATACGAAGGAAGATGCCAAGGCGAGGAGGTTGATTCTTGATGGTGTTAAGGATGATATAGTTCTGCATATCGCAAAGTTAGATATAATGAAGAAGATGTGGGATGCCATTCTGAATCTCTACTAGAATGCTACCACTAACCAGAAGTTGTTTCTCAGAGAAAAGTTGAGGAATACCTGAATAAATAAGGGAGAAGACGTCACAAGTTACCTCACCAGGCTTAGACTTGTCAAGGATGAATTGGCAGTTGTTGGAGATAAACCAAATGATGACAAGCTAGTACGAATAGCCTTAAATGGGTTTACTAAGCAGTGGGATGTCTTTGTTCAAGGGTAAATGCAAGAAGATGAGTCCATGAAACGTGGAAGTTTTTGCCTTAGGCAAAAAAATGAAATCGGCTTACAAAAAATGGGATCCCACTTTTTAATAAACGGGATCCCGTTTAGCTTCGGAATACTGAGCCTAAATTTTAAAAAAGGGATCTCGTTCTAAAAATTCCATTTTGGAAAATTTTCAAAGCGGGATCAGTTTAAATTTCAAAAATAAAAATTTTCAAAAATGGAAAGTTTTCAAAATGGGATGGATTTTGAAAACTTTTTCCATTGAAACTCCGTTACAGTAATTTTCAAAAAGCAGGATCCCGTTCATCAGGCTCATAAAAAAGTTTTTATGAAAGAGGATCAGATTTTAAAATACAAATTTTGAATTGGTTTGGCTTGTTTTTTGGTTAGAAATGGCTTGGGGACTCAGACCTAAGCTTTGGACCTGGTTTGACCTGCAACTTGAAGGTCATGATAATGCCACAAGAAAAATAATGACTTTGGACATATGTCTGAAGACCTATTTTGCAGAATTTTTTTACTAAATTAAAACCCATTATAGATGAGATAGTGCATATTCCAAATATGTGATTTTTTTAATAATTTGATTAATTTTTCTATTTTTCCAATTAATTTCTAATGAAACTAGTCCATAAACTTGAATTATCGAGGGAGTTTTTAGTATTTTAATAACTTTGATCAACATAACACATTTTGATGAGCAGTTTACTTACGAACAAACTTTACAAACAATTCTTTTCAATTTAAAAAATTAAAAAATGATAAGTTTAGGTCATCTTATGCGTGTCGTACACGACAATTTTTCAAAACGACAAATATGCCTAATAAAAATTTAACAAAAAAAAAATCAATAAAAAATTACAAAAAAGTATTGAAAACAGGCTTCAGTGAGTCACAAATATTTTCCCAAAAGGATTTAGAAAAATACAATAATTTAGGTCAAAATATGGATGTGATACACTTGCATGGTATGGTAAAAAAAGTGACTTTTAAATAGTGGTTTTTAGAAACGCCTATTGAAACTCAATTTGTACAATCTAGGTATTGAAATTGTGATAGGGCGAAATTGCTCGTTAGAAAATAAGATGCAAACACAAGAGAGCAAATAACAACTAAAGACACCCTACACCTCAAGATTGGCCTAGTTGCATTCAAAACAAAGCAAAAGATAGTACAAGATTAGATATACCTTGTCTCGAATCGATTCTTTGGTTGGCCCTTTAATTGTAGATGGAATGTATGCTCCTTGATGGCAAAGATGTGAGATGTGAGATGCAAATGATGCTTGAACAAAAATGGATGAAAATGGCTAAGTGTAGATTGAGAAATAAAATTGCAAGAGTTTGGCTAGCAAAAATGATCTCCCCCAAAAAATTCCTCAAATATCCTCATGGGGAGAAGGGAAAGAATAAAGAATAAAGAGAGGACATGTGGGAAGAAGTGAAGGAATTAAAAATTCCTTTTGAGTGCATTGGGGGATTAAAGGGTGAATTAAAAATTCACATGGGGAAGTAGAGTGCCTTGCCCAAAAGGAGAAAGCCTTTAATAAGGTTGACCAAAGACACATGTCATAAAGGACATGGGGAAGAGAAAAGGAATTTAATATTCCTTGAAAGATGAGAGTGGAATTAAAAATTCCTCAAAGGACTTTGGGAAGACAAAAGGAATTAAAAATTCCTTGGGGGATGGGAAGAGTTGACTAAAGGGGTGATTAGACAAGTTGATGAGAGGTTAGAAGAAGGTTAGGTGGCTAAGAAAGATTAGAGGCCAACTTGCAAAAGTTAGAGGATGTGACACCTCCTAATCAAGTTAGTGTGCACATCTAATGATGAAGATGAAAGGATTAGGATAAGATAAAAATGATGGAGGATGTGATATGAGGAGAATTAAATAAATGTGATATTTATTTAATTCATTTACTGATGAAAGGAGGATTAAAGAAATAAAGGTATTATTGATTAAATGTAGGGTTGGTAAATTAAAATTATTAATTAAATAATAGTAGTATTGTAATTATGAAAATAAGACGAGGGATAATTTGGATAAATTAAGTGTCCAAATTTAGATGTCTATTGCCCTGCTGAGATGAGTCATTCTGAAGTAGCACATCATTTCAGCGATCATTAAAACATAGAACCTAGAAGAAGATGGTTAGATTGGGAAAGATGCCCCAGTCATTCCTTTGAATGATTAGGAAGGGAAAAAGATGATGAAAATTAGGGATGAAGGATGCCCCCTCGAGAGGACATGCGGGTTCAAGAGAACACGAGTGTTCTCTCGAAATGGATGAGATGATGCAATGGGAGATGAAGAAGATGATGCAAAGACAACAGGAGATTGGGAGGGGAGAGTGATGAAGGATGAATGGATGGGGGGATTTTGATAGATGATAGGATGGGGGATACATGTAAGAGGATGGAATGGAAAGTGAAATGCAATCCTAATGCAATTTGTCATTTTCGGAGCACTGATTTTTGCTATAGTAGAAGACACGATACACCAAGGTATAAATAACCAAGGCAGATTAGTGTCTAATGCATAAAACAAACATAACAAACAAGAAGGCTATCCCAACACCCCAAAGTCGTGGTGACCTTGGTCGGGCCAGGTGTTGGGATAACCACAAGCACAGAAGGATGCCCCAGCATAACACAAGACCTCAGGGATCTTAGTGGGTACTACATGGGACAACCGAGAAGACAAAGAAAAGATCAAGATACACCCCTATGTTGACGAGTCAAAGCACACCATGATATGATGGATCAAGGCGACAATGACAAGTGATGATAGGGAGCTCAAATGATAAACAAAAGCCAAAAGCATCAAAAAATTGCAATCAAGTGCAAATTTCCTTTGCCATAGGATCCAGGGATGGATGGGATTGATGAGGTTTGTTAGGAAGGATGCATCCTGTTGAGACCGATGAGGGATACTAAGCAGAAAGATCGGTATGACACAGGATATTCAAAGTTGATTAGATCTAATGATACAAGTGGATCTTGTTTGTTAAGAACTAGTTGGACAAGGGCATAGCTTGATGACACGACACAAGAGACATGACACACAATAGGAGACTGACACATCCTAGCAACCTAGGGGCTCGGGGGCCGATCAAAGATTAGCCTTGCCTACGTGAAAGCACAGAGCCCTCGCAGTTTGACAAAAGGCTGACGACTAACCATGGATAAAAGCGGAAAGAGGATGATGAAGACCGATGGTGGATGGAAAAGACTAGATAGACAAAAGCAGAAAGGTCGATGACAGATGATAGAGGAACAGACGGACAAAGCCCTGGGGGCGGATCAAATGATCAGCCTTGCCTACGTGAAAGCATAGGGGTAATGTAGTTCGACCAACGACCAATGACAAACGATAAAGAAAATGATGGGACCGATATGATGAGACAAGATAGACCTTGCAGATTGGATCAGAGGATGATGGGTGGTCATGAAGCTCAGGGATGGGATAGTTATCCAAATCATCAAAAGATGAATTGGGCGGATAATGCGATGGAGAGATGAGTGATGAAAAGTGAGAGGGGATTGGAAAGGATGTGCAAAAGAAGCGGAAGCGATGATGATAAGATAGATGGCATTGGATTGCGTGGGGAGTATGCTTCTTCGAATGACAAAGGGATTAAGTCAGGATGACGCAAGGAATCGAGATCGAGGTAAGGATAGATCAAGGGTCTTCGGTAAATGGATAAATCTCGAGATAAGATGAATGTCGATAAATTCGAGAATCGCCAGTTGGATAGATAAGCATCTATCTCATAATCGGCGTCGGAAAGTCGAGATCGAGAAAGGATCTCGAGATTAATATGGAAAGTCGAGAGAAATCAGGATAGAGGAGAATGGATATCTCGATAAGAGAATAGAGGATAAAGAGAAATAAGAGGAAGTAATTTAGCAGAGTGAATGTTATCAGAATATGCTAAGATAAATATGCGGAGAGCATAAAGGGATATGAATAAAGGCAAAATGGATAAAATCCGGATCAGATCGTCCGCTTGTGTAGGTCCGGAAAAGTGGAACAAAGTCTGAATAAAGTCCGGATAGGTAATGGATCGAGAATGTATACCAAGAGGTTTCCAAAGCATTTTTATATGTTTGCCCCTATTGATATTAAGATCACAAGGAGGATGGAAGGATTGGGATAAATGAGATATGCCAAGAAGCATGTGCAAGATAGGCAGGATGGAGGGGATGAATGAAAAGGATGTATAAGAGGAAGATGGGTGCATAGTTGGAAGCATAGTAGGAAGCATAGCGGATGGAGGGAGCACATATCAGGAAGCTGCCCCCCGAGTGCAGATAGGGATTTACGCATGATGCCTGTTTTCTAGGTTTTCATCATGGTACTTATCCAAGGCGCCACCAAAGAGTGGTTTTCACCATAGGACGAATTTATTTTTCTTTACTATTTTTGGATTTTGATTTTGATTTTTGATTTTTTGATTTTATTTTTATTTTTTGATGTTTTTGACTTTTTTGGATTTTTGGACTTTTTGCATAGCATGCAAAAGGAGATGGATAAGGATAGGGAGGCGAATAAGTGGATTTAGAAGGCATGCGATAAGGATATGGATGAAGGACTCAAGCATCAAGTTCCATACGAGGTATTAAGAGCTCATGTTCGAACCGACTGTTGGATGTTGGTACAACCTTATTAGGAGAAATGGATTATGCAAAAGGATGAATGAGAGGGATTTGATGGGGGAGATATGTGGGGTAATGAATAGGATGCTGGAAAGGGTATGGATAGAATGATGGGGTGGATGTGTGATGGGGTGGTGAGTTCAGGACCAACATTGGCACATATGGTGATGGATGTGAAAAGATAAGAGGATTGATGGATGGAGAATGTGGGGATAATGAAGGAGATGAAATAGTGAATTTCGGGACATAGGGACCCAAAACAGATTTAGGAGATGAAAGGTGGGTATGGTTAGCTTTTGGATTAGCAACTTCGAATGTTCTTACAGATTTTTCATTTAATGGCATTGCGTCTTTTTTATTTGGGATCCACATGGTTTTGATTTTTTCTTTGCTAGGCCTTTGTGGCCTACAAATTTGATTTGGATTTAGACTTTTCTTCTCTTCACCATGTCTTTTAGAGGGGACATGGTGAGCTTTAGATTCATGTGGATATTTGGATTTATGCATTTTTCCTCTGGCATCCAAAGTGCTCGTACTAGCAATGGGATGGGTGTGAGAAGATGGATGATGTGGAGTGATGGAGGGAGGATTATGAGGATTACGTGTAGATGGAGAATGTGTAGGTATGTGCCTTTGTTGATCCTGATTAGGATGTTTATGATGGATGACATGGATGGGTGTTGGATGGATAAAAGGATGAGATGGAGAAGGTGATTTTGGGATATACAGACCCAAAGTAAATGGAGTGGGTGGAGGGACATAAGAACCCAAGATGGATGGAGTAGATGAAGGATGGGATATGGTGGATGGAGGGATGTAAGGACCCAAGATGGATGGGGCAGATGAAGGAGGAATATGGATGGTTGTTTTGAGGCGATACGATAGAGGAGGGATTGCGGCATATGATTTGGTGGAGCGATGGGAAGAGTCGACATTTCTTTTGGAAAAGGCTCGTTGAGGATGTTTAGAGGTTGTACCAACATGTTTAGATTGTGAGTCTTGGGGAATAGATCCAAGACCTTGCATGCATATTTGTTCTTTGACTTGGATGGGCTCTAAAATACCTTGCTCGTGAAGGCCTAGACCTTTTCCTTGATAGTTCATGTTCTTGAGCATTTGATCCATGATAGGATTTTTGTTATTCTGAAAACATGATGCGAGTCCATTATTAGGTGGGGATGATGGGTGGTATATACACTATGCTTTTCTTCTGCAAGGAGGCCACCATGGAAGAATGTGAGAGTACCAAGGGGATATGCAAGCGGTGTGGGGATAGCATTTTTAGGCGATGATGGGGGATCCTGAGAAGGAGATGATGGGATAGCAACATTTGGATGGGTTGTATCTGGAGAGGGAGTAGGGGATATGATAGGATCTGATTTTGTGGTAGCAGGCTCATGCAATGGAGACGAAGATGGAGCAGTAGAATCTTGAATGTCAAGAGGATCATGGGATGGAATGGATGGGGGACTGTGATCTTGTGGTAGACTAGATGGGATGGTAGGATCTTGATCTGGAGGAGGGGATATGTTGGCATGCTTTGGATCAAGCTCTTGGCATGACTCATTGTGTGCGGGAGGCATGATAGTGGAGTCATGGGGGGACTCTTCAAGTGGGGAAGATGGAATGATGGAGGATTAAAGATATTCCTGGGAATGGATACTGGGAGTGGAAGAAGTGGATTGGATTTGGGTGTCATCGATAGGTTCGATGGCTCTCGGAGTAGGGGGTGGGTGTTCAATGGAATTGGTAGATGTGATGGTAGGATATGGGGACTCAATAGATTCAGAGGATGTGATGGTGGGAGATGCAGGGGACCGGTGGATTGAAGGATGTGATGGTATCATCAATGATAGGTGTTGGATGGAGAAGGGTCTCATCACTAACGACTATGGATGATGGGTTGGGATGGCATGGTTCCACGACTGCAATGTGTGGAGTGGGGGATGTTTCCTTTGTTATAAGTCCTTGGAGAAACTTGAATACGCTAGGCTGAGATGGCAAGGTGGGAGTGGATGAAGGTTTATGGATTGGTGGACTAGGATTAGATGGAAGATTAAGACTGGATGGAGGATTAAGGTAAGGATATGGGCATGGGGAATTAGGATAGGATGACATGGACGGTGGATCGTTGGTAGAAGATATGGGCGACATGTTGTAATAAAGGTATTGGGATGGTGGATTAGGATGGGAAGATTGAGGTGGCGGATAGAGATAGGAAACTACGAGTGTCGGATTAGGATAAGCGGATGTGGATGCTAGATTAGGATAGGTTGGTGTGGATGTTGGGTTAGGGTGAGTAGATTGGTATGGAAGATTAGGGTAGTGGGTATATGCAGATGAAGGATTGAGATAGGAGGATGTGGATGAGGGATTAGGATGTGGGTATTGTGATGGCGGACTAGGATAAGAGGATGCGGGTGTTGGATAAGAGGATGATTTAGATGGAGGATATGATGGGTATCCCTTGTCAAAGGTATCATAAGGAGTATGATTAGGCAGAGATGAAGACATGATGGGATAACTCGATGGGGTGATTGGATTTTGGAAAGTGGGTGGAGAAAGCTTACTAGCAATGATAGTGTCAAGGGGATCTATGTCGTATACCTCTTGATCAACAAGACTTTCATTATCATCGTTGACGTAATTAGGGTTTCCCTTGACTACTATTAATGGAGAATAAGGATTCATAATGATGAAAGGGATGGAGGATGGTTTCTGATGGGAACAGACTAAAGGTCAAGCTGAAATTTTAGGTTAAGCTTAGATCGGGATTGAATTAAAGCTCATATTAGGATGATCAGATGATGCGATGGGATTGACTTAAAGGATGACCTTGACATCGAATCTGCTCCGAGATTGAAGTAGATTGATTGGGTCAAAGGTGATTGGATTGGGATGCGATTGGATGCGATTGGATTGGATTGATTGATGATGGATAGGATGACGAAAGGGACTTTAAACGCCGTTCAAAGATTACCCTAGGTGACTTAGGATGCTGATTGATCGGATTAAATGATAAGGAGATTATTGCGGCATCGAATCCACTTTGAGATTGAAAATGGATTGATTGGGCCGACGATAATGATTAACTTAGGATGGATGACAATCCTAAGTAGATGTTGATGATGACGATCGGATCAGACACTTCGGTCAATTTGGATAATGGATCGAGATGAAGTTCAAGGGATTTGGATGGGGAAAGTGATGATTTGATTGGGGGAACGAATGATAGAAATGGACAAATGATTGATCAAAACAAGTGAACAGCTACTCGGAACGAGTAAACGACTGCTCACAATGGATCAATGATTCTTGAAACGAGAAGATGAAGGGTCAGGATGAATGATAGTTTACTCGAAACGAGTAAACGACTGATTAGGACTGTTGAACGAGAGTTTAGAATGATGAAAGGATGTGTTAAATGGACGAATGTTTACTCAGAACAAGTAAAAGGATGATCAAAATGATAGAACAAGAGTTCGAAATGATATAAAAAGGTGTGAAATGGATGAATGTTTACTCGAAACGAGTAAACGGATGCTCAGAATGATGAAAGGATGTGTCAAATGGATGAACGTTTACTCAAAATGAGTAAATGAATGATCAGAATGATAGAACGAGAGTTCAAAATGATGAATGGATGAACGTTTACTCGAAACGAGTAAACGAAGAGAATGGTAGGGTATACCCCCCTCGAGGAGGCAAATGGTGAAGGAAAAGGTGCCCTGACCAACTTCTCAAAAGTATGAAGTGGTATATATCATCGGAAAGAGCACAAAAAAATGAGAAGAATTGCCTTTGAACGGAGTCAATCGGATAAACAGTGTGGAAATTGTGGCCCCGGGAAGAAAGAGCAGAAGGTCAGGTCCGCCACCGCATAAGGTCAGGTCCGCCATAGCTTGTGGTCAGGTCCGCCACAGCATGAGGTCAAGTCCGCCACCGGAGAAAAAGTTGCTCAAAAGTATGAAGTGTTATATGTCGTTGGAAAGAGCACGAAAATTTGAGAAGATTGGTGCTCGATTGGAGGAAAACGGACTTACAGTGTGTAAATGGCAGGGCATATATGGTTGTCTTTCAGGGCAAATCTGCCACAGCATGAGGTCAGGTCCGCCAAGGGATAAGTTTAAGCTTGATTTCTTGATGGATGAGTAAGGCAAAGGACCCAAAATATAGCAAACATCGATAAAAAGATTTGGCTAAACTGAAAATGACTGGTTTTGCACAAGAAAGACAATTCAGACAGCACAACCCTAAGATTAGTAGAAATGGGTATGGCTAACAAAGTCTTCTACTCTAGGATGAACATGGTTGCTAAGGAGTCCTCGATATACACCTGGCACGTGAAGCCCAAACCGTGAACACCAACCCGTTACAAGCGTGAGTCGGGAACCTTAGCGAGATACTAAAGGCTCGGACCAACTCTTCACGTTATCCTGACGCTTTGCCAATTACAACGTGGTTGGATTGAGGTACAACTTTTGCTCTCCCCCCTTTATATACCCCGCCGGTACGCGTGGTTGGAATCATCCCTTGGGGTGATGAAATCCCCAAGTAGGTCCCACTAAGCAAATGAAAATAGGGTGACTCAAAGGACTTGGAAAGCTACGATTTTTCGTCACCCAGGATCGCCAAATGGCGCAAGGGGATTGCATACGTCAAATAGCCTTCCACAAGCATGCCAAACAAGGTTTGTTGACCCATCTAATTAAACTATGTGCCTAATTTACCAAAGAACAATTGGTAAAAACTTGAAATTTCACCTTTGGGAGGTCAGGTCCGCCACCGGAGAAGAAAAAAGGTGCCCCAGCCAACTTCTCAAAAGTATGAAGTGTTATATATTGTTGGAAAGAGCACGATAAATCGAGAAGAATTACCTTTGAACGAGGTCAATCGGACAAACAGTGTGGAAATGGCGGCCCTGGAAAGAAAGATCAGAAGGTCAGGTTCGCCACTGCATAAGGTCAGGTCCGCCACCGGAGAGGTCAAGTCCTGTTGGGATAAGGTGCCATTAACCTTGTAAATCCCAACATTGTATTTATTCCATTTATTATTTTTAATTTGTAATTACCCATAAGGGATGAATAAGTTTCATTGGCAGTTTATTACAGAGTTACTTTTACTGCTCAAGGAATCTTGGTAAATAGTAAATGAGGTGAGGTGGAGAATCTTGGTGCCTATCTTAGGGAAATGTATTTTTGGGTTGTTATGACGCATGTCATAAGTTTGTAAGAGCATCTATGACAACTTACAACTGTCATAAGGTGTAAGAGATTCTATGACAACATATGACAGCTATTATTGTCTTGTATGTTCCTATTCTTGGTTCTAGGCGCCTATATTGGGAAGATGCCTACGACAAGTGTAAGGGAATATGTAAGAAGATAATTTTGGCGTATCCCAAGATAGAAATATTGGATTTTATCCATCTCCCACGAATTCCTTTGGTGGGTACTCATTTTGTATAAATATGAGTCTTGAGAGTGAAGTTCATGAGAGAGAGAGAGTAACAAGAGTAACAGGGTGCTGCAGGATTGAAGACTCAAGAGGAGATTGGAAGTGGATGTATTGTAATCTTGTTTTGAAGATAATACAACTTGGGCCTCTCTTCTTGGTGGAGTTTTTTCCCGCAAGGGTTTCTCCACGTAAACACTGTGTTATGAGTTTATTCTTTTGTTCCATTGCTACCTTGTGTTGTGAGATCTTGCATTCTTATGTTGCTGATTTGTGCCTCTTTGTTGCTGCTATCTTATGGTGATGTTATTGCTATTATAAGTTCATCTAAGGTGGTTTTATCAAGCATGTTAGAGTGGCTGATTTTAGCATCATAAAGAAGTTGAATCTCTTCATGGTATTTCAAGGATTAAGAAAAGTTATTTACAGATTTGCATACAATTTTCAAATTTCCATATTGTAGTAGTCAAAGCCTTGTATCTCACCAATTGGTATCATATCTTGGTGATTTGGTGATTAACAATTGGATTAGAGATTGTTCATTTATTCCAACAAGTCCGCCACCAGAAGGTTAGGTTCACCACCGGAGAGGTCAGGGCCACCACTGGAAGGTTGGGTCTGCCACCGGAGAGGTCAAATCCACCACTCTACAACCTGAACCTATAAAAATGCCAAAAACAACAAACATGAAAGAAAAAGG
>VDFB02109245.1:7630-46641 GCA_007258455.2 Sequoia sempervirens | reverse complement strand
TCTAAAGCAATCACAAACAAGGTTGGAGCCAAGGGACATCCTTTCCTGATGGACCTTTCCAAGGAAAATTCCTCTGTAAGAGACCCATTGATGTCAACCTGAGCCACTTATCAATGAAGAGGGTGGCCACCATCTTACAAAACACTTCCAAAAATCCAAAAGGTTCAAGCATTAGTTGATAAATGCCCATTCCACCCTATCGTAAGCTTTCTCTAAATCTAGCAGCACCATTGTTGCCTCTTTCTTTGTCACCCTTGCCCACTCCATAGCCTCCCAACTGCTAATTAGGTTCTCAATGATATATCTACCTTTAATGAACCCTATTTGAGTGTTGCTTATAAACTTTGGTAGGATGTTTTCTAATCTTTTTGCCAATAATATAACAAGGATTTTGTAGGATACATTTAGTAAGGTTATTGGTCTCCAATTCTTTATTAGAGTCTTATCTCCTTCTTTGGGAATAAGTTTTATAATGTCCTTATTGATGTTTTCCCTAAAGTTTCCCTTGCCAAAGCCTCATTATATATAGGATGCAAGTCATTTATGATCCAATCATTGAACACCTTATATAATTCAATAGGGAGACCATCCGCACTTGATTATTTGTCATTCTACAGAGAGCTAATTGTATTTTTAATTTCCTCTTTTGAGATATCTTTTCTTAGCTCTTTTGCATCCCCCTTCGTTATCTTTTTGGGAACTATTCCTTTTATCAGCTCCCTTGTATTGGATTAGCCTTCCCCAACACAATTAGAAGAGAATAGGCTTTTATAGAAGTTTTAGAATTGACCCTTAATGTCCTCTTACCCTGTGAAAGCCTCCCCATCAACTTGAATATGTTCAATATGCTCTTTAATGCTCTTCTCCTTCAAAATTATGAAAAATAACTTGGACCCCTTATTCCCACTCTCCAACCAATTGAGCTTGGACCTCACTTTGAGCCCTTGGATTCTAAGGTTTTGAATTTTCTCGGAATCTTTTAGCAAGCCTCGAAGCCCATTTCAGCCTTTTACATCCTCTGGACTTTCTGCATAAGCCTCAACTTGGCAAGATTTCCTCTTGTAAGAGACCCTCTCTCCTCCTATCTAAAGCTTTCTTTTTTCCAATCACTTGAAAGAGAGATTTCCAACCTCGAGTATTTAGTTCCCATCTTACAATGGAATTGAGGCCCCTATACAACCCCTAATTGATCTTCGTGAGAGAAAAAATAGCATCTAAATAGTCATTGTCCTAAAGCAAATTTGTGCTGAGGATGAACCCTTCCCCCTTTTTCCTTGCTACCTTGCCCCCTAATTTGAGCAGAAACCTTGCTTTTATGGGATGATGGTTAGACAGGGTGGAGGGGTGGACCTCAACCTTACAACCATCCCTTAGAGTGTCGACAATGAAAAACTCTTTATTTAGGTAAAATTTGTCCAGGTGGCAGTAGATTCTCTTGGTACCTTTCTGTAAATTGCACCATGTGAACTAGATACTTGGGAAATATTTTTTCTACCCTTCAATCAGATTTTCCAAGTTTAGTTTGGACTTCATTTTTTTCCAAAAGAATTTCTCGTTTCCTTTCCATTCCATGTTTATTCCCCCAGCTTTGTCTTCTTTGTTTTCAATCGTGTTGAAGTCCCCTCCTAATATTCAGGGTATGTTATCTAGGTTGCAAATCCAACTCCATAACTTGATCCTTTCATTGTGCTCATTTGGAGCATAAATAGAGCATACCCCAAACTCTTGATCTCCTATTTTCAATTTGATCCAAACAGCCATGTTACAAGGGGAGATCCCTAAATTGGATACAAGGTAGCTCCACTTTTTGGAGATAAGGATGGAAGCCCCACCTTTACCCCACTCATGGTGGGTGAAAAAGTGAGTGGCATCCCTCCAAATGCACCGAAGATTAGTTTCAAGTGAAAAACCAGTTGACTTTATTTCTTGAAGTAGGACCACATATTTACTTTTGCAATGACCAATGAACCTTCTTACCACATGCTTCCTGTATGGGGACTCTAACCCCCACACATTCCAAAATATGAAGTCAAGGGCCATCAAGACCAGTCGGGGAGGCAGATTCTTTTCCAATCCTAAAGGCTTTGAAACACTTGGGGACCTTGGCTTCAGTTTCCACCCTCTTGGGCATCGGGCTTGCACTGAAAACACTTAATTTTTTCATCTTAGTTTTCTTCAGATTACCCTTCCCAACTATAATTAAGGACCCTTCCTCTTTCCTTGGCCTACCAAGCCTCCGTTTACCTAGAGGGTTGGGGTCACTTTCTTATAGCACCCTAGCAGGAGCAGGGGTGGATAGATTGCTACAAAGCATTATGTCCTCAGATGGGGTTATCCCCACCATGTCCTCTCCCCTTTGCCACCAACATCCCACACACCCATACCCACCTCAACAACATTCGTGGACTGATTATAAGTCAATGAGGCTGACCTTTATTTTTAGGCACCCGACATCAACAAACTGGCGTACAACTAATCCATTGGTGATACTAATATGTGTATCGGTAGGAAAGATCTTGGTCTCAAAGGAAGAGACAATATCCTTAACTTTTACTAGGCTGGCATGAATATTGTTGATCTCTTTGATATCCACTTCATTCTTATTTAATCTCTATAGGATGAGTTGTTGTGCATTCTTCCTTTCCCGAGCCTCACTGCCGACATGATTCAGTCCGACAAGAGAACCGGGGGTTTCAACATGCCCTTCTTCTGCTAAGGAGGTAGAAACCAAATTTCTCATTTCATTCTCACCATTACTCTCTATATTTTTAGAGACACTTTGCTCTATCTCCTCTGAGAATTGTGAGGAGGATTTGGAGAGCACATCTCCCATTAGGGAATCCATTTTAGATGAAGTATCAACATCTGAACAGTCTTAAGGGGTTTCAACAATTTTGGTTAGCCCTCTTAATTTTTCATTGAAATTTTTGGCAAGACTTCCCACATTGTTAAGATCATAATTTAGGGTTTCCACAGCCTTTTGCATTCTTTCAACATTTTCCACATTTTGTTCACTTTTACAAGGTTTACATTTGTTGTCTCTTGAAAGGATTTGTCATTTACAGCTTCCCCTCTGAAGGGTTTACTGTGATTTCCAATATCTAGATACCTTTTATTATGAGTGTTGATGGCACTACCCTCAACCTCGGGGCTGCCATCCCCATCCATTCGACCCCTAGATTCCATCTGGTTTTGCATCTCATCCATTGTATTGGCCAAGGGTTTTGAGGCATGTTTTTTTTTAATAAGTGGGCAATTTTTCCTCCGATGCCCTTCTTTTTGGCACAAATAGTAGGAGTTTAAACCCCTAAGCACTTCTAGGGCACAATTTGTGCTTCCAACATCTAGGTTTAGTCTTAAAATGTCCAAAATGTCAACCTTGGGATCTAAGGAAACTAAGGCTCTAGCATCAGTGTGCAGAAGAGTAGTTTTTGCATTATCCATTTTTAGCACCTACTCATATGGCTCAAGCAACAATGAGATGAGATTTCAGATTTTGGGAGGGACATTCTTAGCAAAAACCCATCTAGGGCACAATAAGGCCAATATCTCCTTATCAAGGGCATCTGGTGCCTAGGTCAAAGCCCTAAACACATTTTTCCCAACACTCCAAAACTGTTTGCTCAAAACCCTAGTTTGCATTTCATGGTTTCTAAGAAAGACCACATATAAACCTTTTTGAATCATTCTACAGTAAGTAAATAAAATCCCAAATTTATTCCCCCACACGTCTTCCAACCAAGCGTCCATGTATCTCCTTGTCGGGATTTTGTTAATATCCACGGCAGCTAGGAAAACCCCAATTTTTTTTTAGTTTTTTGTCTTCATCACACAAAACCTTTGCATAGTTCAACATTTGGAGAGAAAAAGTTTATTCTAGCAGGGCCAGGGGCACACTTACCTCCTCTGTGTCCCCCATCACCACCATAACAACTTTCCTTGATAATGAATTTTGTGTCGGTCAGAAAGGAAACCTGTTCACCCACAACCACCTCCTTAAAAGATTTGGTTTGAGTCTTGGTTTGAGTCTCGCCAATTGACCCATGGCCTTGACTAGGAGAGGCACTGCCTAGGGATCTAAATCCCTAAACATCACATAACGAAAACTGCCACCTAGCCACACATGAGGGATAACCAAGAGAGAAGGACCTCACACACTGTGACAGGGCACTGCCACTGCAATGAAGTACAATGTTGAGAACTCTTATGTGGAGGAGGACCGAGCCGCCTCCACAAACATGAGCGAAACCCTACACCAGAACTTCGAGGAGAAAACCCTACTTGTAAACCACTTTTTCCTTTTCCAAAATCATATTTCTTAAAGTTTTAATTTTTAAACTATTCATAAATATTTATAGGATAATAATATTTATTATATTAATATGATCATATATAGAGTTATTCACCAACCAAAATAAATAAATAAAATAAAGAATCTTTATTTATATATGTTTAGTAACAAACTTAATTTAGTTTTATTTTACAATAATGATCATGCATTTTTTTTAATTTTAATCTATTTACATATTTTATCAACTAGCTTTTTATATTATTAATAATATTTATTATTTTATTATCAATATATACAATACTCAATTTATTCACAAAGTAAAATATTTATTTTTTCCAATTATAATTTTTTTAAAAATAAAGCAAACATATTGCACAACATGGAGAAGTATTTTGATTAAACAAAAGATAGTCTTTTTAATTTATCATTTTTTTTAGCTTTACTATCCACATTTAAATGCAAGTTACTATTTTTCTTCATTTTCAGACAAACATAAAGCATAATTTCTATCATATTCATCAATGTCAATAAGCTAAACACCCCTACCTCGACCATGTTCTCGTCTTCGACATGTACCTGCACTCATTTGAACCTAATTTTTTATTAATAGCATTAGCCCATAAACCATAATCGAAGCATATAGAAATTAAGCTCATAATCATAACATGATAACTATTTAAATTTCATTTCTACATTTAGATTAACCATCAATTTCAATTTAAATTTAAATTTCAAGCATTAAAGATAATCATCTTATTTAAATCACATTTATCCATAATCATAACATGTCTAATCAATATTCTCAATCAATTCACTTTAATTACCAATTAAGTTTATGAAAGAAATGGGATGTGACATGACGAGTGTAAGGAACTATGTGTTGATGTTGAATACCATGCTCACTACAAAAATCTTGAAATACCTTGTTCACATACTCTTCCCCATTGTCAATGCATATTTATTGAAGAGAAATACCTAACTACTTCTCCACAAATGCTTTGAAGGTCTTGGAAGTGGTGAGAACCTCACTCTTATACTTAAGAAAATACACCCTTGTGCATCATGAGAAGTCATCGACAAAGGTGACCACATACTTAGCCCTTGCAAATGGAGTTAGAAATGACATGTAAGATCACCATGGATGAAATATAGGGGTGCCTTAGCACAAGTAGTCTTACCCTTAGGAAAGGGATTTTGATGATATTTTTGAAGAACACAACCTCAAAAAACTTCCTCTATGCACATGAAATCATAGGAAGAACAACCACCAAATCCTATGTGCTCAACTTCTAAAGACCAATATTTCAAATGACCAAATCGTTCATGCTAAATCCTACTCAATGAATCATGTGCTATAAGAGATGAACCTAATGAATACCCGAATCCATAAAAATATACTAATAGTGTTCATGATCAACTTTCCCTGAAGCAATGACTTTCTCAAGGTCTTATAGTTGTTGAATAACCACATTGTAGGGAACAAACTCAATTATCTTCCCATCCTTAGAATGAAAAATTTTCTCTATGGAGAGAAGGTTAGTAGAAATATCAAGAACAAGAAGAACATCCTCAATGCAATCATATCACAATTAAACGGTGCCTATTTACAAAACTAGAATTTACAGAGAGTTACCCATTACAATATAATAAATACTACTATAAAAAAGAGACTCAAGTAGATTATGTGAATTAGTCATGTGATGTGAAGAACTTGAATCAAGTATTTAAGTATATATAGATGAATGCAAACCTCGTGCAAAAATAACTTTCCCTTTCTTTGTGGAAGAGTGCTTGGAGATAAAAATATTTTTCCATATCATGGCCTCCTCCAATTCATATATAACCTCTTGAAGCAATGAGCCTTGTCATGACTAGGCATGCCATAAACAGTGCAAGTGTTACACGTGTTCTTCTTCATCTTGGAGGTAGACTCAACATACTTGGAAGAAGTGGAAGGAGTTAACTTAGGGATGTTATTTTGCTTTAATTTGGAGGGAGACTCAAAACTTGAAGGGTACTCTATCTTAATATTATTCTTATTCTTTCCTCTACCCTTGGAAGATTGAGCCATCAAAGCTTGGTTCTTAGAATGAGGATGTGCATCCATCTAAATTAATTTTTCCTACTCCTTAGTAATACGCTCATAAAATAACTCAAAGCTAGGCATCTTGAATTCATTCCTCAAGGCATCCATAAAAAAATAAAAGGTAGATGAAAACCCTTGAAATGGACCCTTCAATTTTGATAGAATCAAGAAGACAAATTCCTTACAAATTTATCATGTCTACATCCTTTTAATTGTGCCAAATTCAATTTAAAGTTTGTAAGATAATCCTAAATGGTAGGAAATTCATTTGGAGAGAATAATATCAATTTTTCCCATTGTTGCAAGATTTAAAACTCATTAGTTGTACCATACAATTCATCAAATTTGTTCCATACTTGCTTAGATGTTGTGCACCCTCTAATATGAAACAAAAATTTATTAGATATATACAAAATCCCATGAGCCCCATGATTCTATCTAATTTATTCTTATAATCAATTTTTTAAACTCCTTAGTGAATTTAGGTAGTTATTCATTTAACATTTGTTGAAGTCCCTTAGATTGTAGCAGTTGTCTCATTTTTAATTTCTAAGTGTGATAGTTTTGTGGAGTGAGGATCTTAATAGTCTTAGGTTCCACAATGACTAGCAGAAAAACAACAAGACAACAAAGGTAAAACTGCACTTAAGTCCTTCCATACACCCCCTAAATTTATTATGTAATTGCAACTCCCTATAAATCACAATGATCATTTTTTACAATTTGAACAATCGACAAGCTTGAATCAACTATTTATAACACATAGTGATTTTTATAATTTAAACATAAAATCTTGTGAAGAGGTAAAATAGAGGTTACAATGAGTTTCCTTGTAATTTTGTAAGCGATTCTAAAAAAATTGTCAAAATTTGACTTTGTATGCAAAATCTATGGCTATCACAAAACAAGAATACAAGTGTACCTTCAAGCTAAAAATTAGGCAATTCGAGAAAAATCAAGAAAAATCACTTGCATCACTATGAAGTATGCAAAACCAATTTTCCAATGCCTATTTGCATGTGAAAAAAAACCTATGTAGGTGAAAGCTACTCTTTATTAAAAAACCCTCCTTAGGGGAAAAAAATACACTTGGCCATTATTGGGGTGGCGTACTGGTGACACCACCAAGCTAAGTGGTATACAACATTTTTGAGTGACAAAGCTATAGTGAGTGATGGTGGCCTAATTTAGGCAATGTGATGGTGGTCACTTGAGGGAAAAGTTGACTTGAGTAGGTAGAATAGAGGGTGTTGGTAACTTTCTTCTATTTTTTCCCTATCTCCTCATATATGCATGTAATGTAAAGAAGCATATTGAATTGGGTTTAAAGGAAAGATTAAGGCTACATTGATTCATCTTAAGGATATAAACTAATAGGGGATCCTACTAGGTGGTTAAGTGTTTAGCTAATTTAGCCATAAATATGCCTAATATGCTTGTGCCTAATTATTCCATATGTACATGTGATAATGAGATTCTATGGGAAGTGCAATGAAGAGATAAGGTGGAGGTAGAGATATGTGAGGGTGATACATCATTTTTATTTTTTATAGAGTGTATAGGAGGGAATTTGCACCCCCTTGCAAATTCCCCTTTTACACCCTTCACCTTAGAAAAATTAAACCCGACCATGTAATTCCATATCATTCATTTGTACCCCATCCACTTGGTGCCTATTTATAGTGTCGATGGGGAAATTTATGTTGGGGATGCATGTGCAACATGTGGACATTTGTGCAACGCACTATCATCTTGACAGGATTCCTACCTCTAGAATTTACAGAGGCATTACATTCTCCATTGGCGATGAAACATAAATTCCCTATGCCCTTCAACCTACCTTTGAACGACTCTTTCCATCCTAGTTGACCTTCAAATGACTACTCTCCATTCTCCTTCATTCCTCTACATGCTTTTTCACATTCTACACAATTTTGGAGCAAATTCAAGAAATTCTCATGCTACTTGTTGCACTATCAACCATCCCAACATCACAACATTCTTCACATCTACCACAAAATTTGCAACTTGGTTTCTTGCAATAATTCCTTCGATGTCTCTATGGCCACATCGACTTTGTGATGGTTGTAGACTTGTATTCCTCTCTCATTGGCCTTGAGAACCTTTGGCCAAGGGTGGTATTACTCACTTACCATTACTTTGTTGTTGGGTTTGAGTAGCATAGTGTTTCTCTTAGTATTTGGTATTCTTTCCTTTCCAACATACTTTCTTTATCACATTTCTACTTTTATATCTTTATGGTTGTCCATGGAGGTGGAAACACCAAAATGGAGGTTTGACTATAGCAAGCCTCGAAATAGCCCCAACATTTTTCCCCGCTTTGTTGTGTGTAGGTATTTTGTCATGTGGAGCTTGCAGGAGAACTAGACCTTCCATAATTTTATTTCTCAGCACCTTTGTTCTCCTCTCTTTCATAATATTCCTTACATTATATTAGTCTCTTTGTTATTTCTTTCTTTTTTCATTGCAGTAAACCTTTAGCTAAGCAGTTTAGTAGGTTTTCTATTATTCTATCTGTGTCTTTTCACTTTTTGTTTGTACGAATGTTAGCGCACCTGTGAGATGCCAGTACACCATGTTGTCATCCCTATTTTGTGTCCTCTAGTAGATAGTTGTCTGAGGTACAGTCTGAATTCTAGAAACCCACTCACTTAGTTCAAACTAAGTTCTTGGGTTAGTAGAGTGATAGAATTACTAAGAGTGCTCTTCATTCTCTATCTTCCAACTCCCTAAACACCTACATGGTTGAGGTAGATTAGGGCAGCCTTCAACTCTCGACTCTCCATGACCTTTGGTCATTGAGTGGTCAGTCCCCCTCATCTACATTTTGGTGAACCCGGTGTGAACCATTTTGGTTATGTTTGGTAGTGTTGAAAGACCCTTCCCTCATATCCTAGGAGTGTTGTTGGTGTGAGTGTTGTGAGGCACCTATCCTTGCAACTCAACCTACGACCCCTAATGGCATAGCTGGAAGGTTCCCTAAGAATTGCAGAACGAAACCTTGAGTGGGTCACCATCTAATTGTAAGACCCTTGGGGGCTCCTATGAAGGTTCTATCTAGTGTACGTGAAGATGGCTTCTTTCTTACATTTACATGTCCTGTCAATGCAACCTGCGAGTGGATCTCCCCGTATAACATTTACCTTGCAAGATTTGATGAAGAACTCTAATAGAGAACCATCTACCTTGTACATCCTTGCACATATCAATAGGAATACTGTAATGGGTGTTCTCGTTGACCTACATGTCAGGTGAATGTCATCATAGAGGAGATCATGCTAATTAACTTTTTACATAAGGATGGATATGACGAGTCTATAAGCACTATACATACACAGGATGGGCTTTTTGTCCCTCCCATTGATTGTATCACCTTGCCAGTCCTAACTGGGCCTAGGATTGTGAATGCACTCTTTGGAATCATCCCAAGGTCTGAATTGTTCAGAGTGAAACCAGGCATTCCCTAGCTAGTTTCCATGAATGTAGTTCCCTCGATAGTCCATAAGTGCTTGAATTTTTCCCATGAGGGTTCGGTGCATGTAGTCCACAACACCGGTTATAAACCGACGATAGCACATGGGGGCTATTCACTGGATCACTTCTAGCCTACCCCTATTGGTCTGCGTCCTCTTGGGACAAAACTCTTGTATCAAACTTATGTGAAATACAAGAGTGGGGGCATAACGCTAAAGGTGAGATACTCTTCATCTCCTTATGCCATTTCCCATAGAGCTTTCCTAAAGGTAGAATGTGAGACTGCCTTGGCCACTCAAAAAAGAGAAGAGGAGAAGTTTACTCAGGGCTCTTCCTCTTCCATTGTTCCACCTGTTGCTTCCTCTCACCTTGTTGCAGTGCCATCAACTTTCGCTCCTATGTGTTTACTAGGGAGTCCAATGGTGCCCGCTTGGTGATATCCCAAGCATCCAAAGTTTGAACTTCTCGTCTTACCCATGTAATATCCTCGAATCTAGCTACGCTTAATTCATGAGATAACCCCCTATGAAACCATTTCATATTCTTGTACACTCTAAGCACACAAAACGAAGCGAATTTCATTTGCTTTTTACGTGTGGTCTTAAGCCTTGACTCATCCCCTCAAGCACTCATCTCTTTTTGTTTCTTGAAAACTTTCAAAATAAGTATTTTGTCATTTTTCACCTTTTTGGGAGTTAGAAAAAAAATTCTCATGTAAGGGCGTTATTTTTCAACACCCCTACATGAGTTGTTTGAAAAATTTTCTAAGGTGTAGCGACACTTTTTTTAAGCGCCACTACATATCTTTTTCTTTTATCTTGCAAGAGCAGTATTTTTTAGCACCACTACATCTGTGCATGTTTTTGAATTTACACAAGTGGTGAAATTCATTGCCCTTGCATCTCTCTCCTTCACACATGTGAAACTTAATGAAATTTTAGTTCATTAATGAGCCCTCATTAATGGTTTTTAAATGGCTTTTAAAAGTCGTTTTAATTTCATTTGTAACCTCTAATCTTATTTCTTCCCTTTACTCATTGTGGTTTTGATCAAAACATTATGATCACGTATTTGCATAGATTTGAAAAGATTCAAGGGTGTTTTTTCTAGTCTAGGGTTTATCATCTTTTCATCAAGTATGTTGTATTTTCTTCACTATATTTCTTTTTCATTCCCATATTGATCATTTGGTTTTTGTACAAATGATTTTAACGTCATTTGTGTTTGAAGGTATGCATTTATCTTATTCTTTTTTCAGTTCATAAGGATTTTGTTCATTTTTTACATCCTTTTACAAATGTTCTTGTCATTTGCATTTTTTTCCCTAGTTTACAAAATAACCTAGTTCGCTTTGCTTGTATTCTTTGTGTTTATAGAAAATTCCTACCCGAGCTCTGAATAGGTTGAAAAGCTTATGCATGTCGATTTTTCCACCCATAGGTAGTGGCAATATTTTCACTTTCGTTACATGAAATTGCCTCAAACCTTTCCCCCAAGATGCAGGGGTGGTGAAATTCACTGCCTTTTGATCCAAGAGGATCCAAAAACCTCAAAAATTTCACTGTCCTAGAAGCAAACGGAAGTGGTCTCATATTGAAGAGCTTTCCAATAGTCTAGACACAACTTGAATCACGTCAAAAGGAGACTATATGCGAGAGATATGCTCGGTCAAAATTTGGCCAACATGTGGTCAAAGCTGGTCAAATAGAAAATTTGATGATCATGGAACATTTCTCTACTAGTTCCATCACGTAGAGCTCGACAAGAGCTTTCCAACACATTTTGAATGAACCAAATCTGAGTTCGTATGTGGAAGTTCTGACTAGTCAAAATTGCGGTCAAAATTGGTTAAAGTGATGGCATGGCATCACCAAAAAATTGACACTTGGCAGGACACATGGCAGATGATGTGGCAAGACTAGTAAGTTGGAATTGACATGGACTAAATAAGTGGAAAAAAAATATGGATTAAACTATATTTGTTAAGGAAAAAAACATATGGTTTAAAAAAAAAAGAGCGAGGATTTGGTGGGATTTTATCCCTTAAAATCCTCTTGCCTTCCCCATAAAACAAGGAGAGAAATAAAGCCCGTAAACTTATATTTCAACAAATTAACCCCTTTAACCACATTTCTCATATTTCAACAAATTATGATATTTTAAGGAGCTTAAAATAATTAGTTACATATTTTTATGATTTAAAAGGGGGGTTTAGAATATTTCAAGGATTATCTTGTAAGGCTCAAATTATAAGAGCCATTATTTTTTAAAAAGGGGTTAGGATTACTTGAACGGATTCTAAAATATTTTGGATGTAAATGGGAGATATTGGAGATATGTGTATATTTGTAAAATAATATGGTTTTAGCCCATATTAGCAAATAAATTAGTATATAAAGGGGATTTTTTGGCTTGAGAATTAAGCAAGTTTACTTGGTGAAATAATTCCAGTGTGAGAATTTTTGGAGGAGAAGAATTACAAGGTGTTATTATACACCAAAATTGTAGAAGTCAGAGAGATTGTGAGGAATTTTGTGCAGGTTTTGAAGCTTGAATATTGTAAGAAGGCATCTTCAAGTGCTTGGCAATATTATGAAAGTGGTCCAACATTGAGAAGCGAACCCAGAGACCGAGTCCTTTGAAGGAAAAACTCCGTTATCAACCTGCGTCTGATCTTTCTATATTTTGTCTCATTCTTCTTCTATCTCTTGTCTTACATTCTCTCTAATTTCATTTCAGTTTATTTTTCATTTCAGTATTTGATTTCTAATTACAACATTTTCATAATTAGTAATTTCATTAATTTATGTAAAAGTGAACCTATTCTATAATTTCAATAGTTAAACAACATAGTCACGCAATTTTGTCTAGATCGGGAATAATTGTAATTAAGGTTAAATATAGTTGAATTGTAAACCTCTAATTACATATCACCTTCGTATTCAATTTATCACTTCCATAAAAGTGTAAAGGCTTTAAATAACCCCACCGTGACCTCAATTTTTCTCACGCCCAAGTCTGTGGATGCAAGAGTGGGATTTTTTACCACTATTACATGAGGAGTTACAAACACTTGTGCAAAGGCGTCAAAATTCTACACCATAACATTTCTTTCCAAAAGCAGTGTAATATGAAAAGGTGGACATTTTTGGCATTTGTGCATAATGTTTCTTCCCTAAGGTGTACAAGCATCATTTTTTACCACCTTCACACAAAAGAGACTCCTCACATTTAGAATCAATATTTTTCACCACTATTACAAAACAAGTTGCCAAAAAGATATCAAAGTGCTAAAAATCCCCACCAAAGCATTAAGAACTTCATGCATTTGAAATCCATGTATGAGCACTATTTTTCAACGCTAGTACATAAAGTGAAATTCCCCAAGGTGAAATCTCCAAAAACTCCAAAAATGCATTCCAGGCTCCATTCCTTCCACATTCGCTCAATTTTCCTTGCTCCATTGCTCATACTTGCCTACTCCAATATGCTCTCTTGAGTTCCTGCATTCCCTTGCTTCCATAATGCATGTCCTCCTAATATTGGAAAGATCTCTTGTTTCTTTGTGCAGTTACATTTCATCTCCAATCAAGCACTCTTCAAAGGAACTTCTTGCAAGATATCAATGATCTCCTGGTTTACTTAATGACAACTGAAGAGTCACCTTCTTCAAGCAAGAAAGATAAGATGAAGTAAAAATATCAAGGCACCTATCTGCCAATAGTTGTCACATCCAAGATCAATGAGATCAAGGATACAGAAATTAGGCACCTTGATATGAATGACTTTGTCAACAGAGAAGCAGCCTTTGGAAAAATATTTGGAAGCTATTGTTCGTAAAAATCTTCATTGAGTAGCTTCATTTCCAGTAGCTACTCATTGTCCAAAATTTGTATTGCAAGTTGCCTCACATTACATAGAAGATGACAGAAGTGTTAGAAATTCTTCAGGGTAAATAATGATGAGATTGGATGTTGAGTTCTTTGATGTTGTTTTTCAAGTCCTAGCTATGGAGAAATATATAGGCATGACTATTCAACATGCTCAGGAGGCATATGATAGGGATCAAAATGAAGCTAAGCAATTGATCAACACGAAATGGTTGAAAACTCCAAGGCCCACCATTTCAAGATGGCCCAAAAATCTCCCACGCAGCAATTTCAAAGAGGATGTCTATGATATGATCACTCTTCTAATTAGAGTGAAGGGATTTCCAACTTCATCAACTTTCCAAGAATTGATGTACGAGTACATCAGAATTATCAAGAGAATAAAAATTCATATTGATTGGGGTGTTCAAATCAATGATGAAATCCATAAGCAACTCATCATCGTGCATACTGCAGTGAAGTTCCATATGACTTCTTACCTGGTGTACACAACAGTGGCAATGAGGCAGTATCCTAGTCTCACTACAGAAGGAGATATAATATTTGTACCAATGTACAAATACTACTCTCAAATCACTCTTAGAGGTACAACATGAAACATTTCAAATAGGTGAACAATGCCTTCTTTGCACCTTTTCTTTGTATGTTTGATCCATCCTTGGAAAAGAAAAGGATTTTTTATGAAGCATGGAATTTTTTTCAATAAGTACAGATGTATCTTCCTACAATTTCCTACATTCTCATATATCAAGGTGGGTTTCTACACTAGATTTCCATACATGTTGCTGAGGTATCCTTTTGACAAGTGGGTGCTAATGGAGTTATGTAGACAAGCTATCATAGTGCACAATGAACGCCAAGCCATTCACAAGCCAAGAATCAAATTTCCAATCACAATTGGTAGATACTCAATATAGAAAGTTCCCAAGGCCAAAGAAGTACATGAGATGCAAATCATGACTCTTAAAACTTATAGATATAGAGCTGATTTTTATTATCGAGCAATGAAAAGGAAAATAAAAAAGAGTTGTAGGAATGTCTATTAGTTTCAAGACATGTATGGGCAGATTGTAGGGACAAGGAGGACATTAAGAAAATGGATTTTTGTAGGTTCACTATAGAACATATTTCTTATCTTCATGTGGTTGATCTTCCTAAAGGATTTGAAGACCCTAGTAATATTATGAATGCTAAGTATGATCAGAAGGGGATAGCAAGCAAGCCCTTGCCTCTTATCCAATGGTCACAAAAAGAAAACACTTCCATCTGGAAAAGGCTCGCTCCCATTTTGCATAATACTAGTGAATGTTACAAAGGCAAGGACTTCAATTAAAATCCTTTAAGATGAAATATGAGAGTGAGATATTTGAAGGAGAAGCCAGTAGATGGAAAGAGCTTAGGACCAAGAATAAGCTAGGTATTGCTTCTTCTTCACACATGGGTCCTAAGATTACATTGACTTATGGTAAGAATGTAGCACCAGTGTTAGAAGAAGAGCAACCATCTGGGGAAGAACAAGAGCCTGAACAATTAGAGGAGCAACCTAAAGAAGAAGATGAAGGTGAAAGTGAAGAATTTGTAGAAGATTAACAATCATAGGAATATCAAGAAGAGGAGGAAGGTGATGCGGATGAAGAGGAAAGGCATGATGAAGAAATGCGGTTGTCACCACATCAGAACATCATTCAAGATCCCCATTATACATCATCACCTTTCATTGCCACAACCCCTATCACTCCTCCTATTCCCACTTCTCCTCCACCTCCTCTTCCAACTTCACCTCCACCTACAATAGGTTTACATGCACTAAAAGTGACAATTCCCCAAATGATACATTCCATTCATTCTACTCCTACCAAGGGGCTAGTGTTGTAAAGTATAGATGTTCTTTCTGGATCTCCTTCGTCAATTCCAAGTTTGTTGTTTCCATCATTTGACATATCTTCTAAAGCTGAATTTGATTGTTTCATGAATGAATCATTGCATGATACATCAAATATGTAGAATCCAAGAGCAATGATGACTGAGACATCACCTATTGTGACTACAACATTTGTCCCTACAGATGTAGGTACTACATAAGAATTGACAATAGGGAAAGAAGGTAATGTTTCATTCCTTCCTCCATGGTTAGATTCATAGGCATCCAAGTGGAAAAAGTAGGTGGTCTCTCCCGATGAATTTGATTTTGAGGAGATAGCTCCGCCAAAACCTAAGGGGAAGAAAACTCCAAAAATTCACTCTAGATTGCATATGGATAAATCGTGGTACAAGTATGTGGATATTGTAGCACCACCACAAGGTATGAGTGAAGTCAGCATGGAGGACTACACCATCACAAGAATTGAGCTTGGAAATATTACACATGCTAGTGCTAAGGATGATGCTCAAGCATCTTTGTTTTCCTTGATGGAAAAGTTTGATAAGTTAAAATAGACTAAAGACATGTACAAGGAAAGGGCTGAGCACTATGCTTTAGTGTTGAGAAGAATAATAGAATCCTCAGAGAATGTGCAACTAGTGGCAATGATGAGTATTGAAGAACCTATAGTTCAGGAGGTTGAAAAGTATTTTCTAAAGGAAAAATCATATATGAATTTTTGATAGAATAATCAAACAAGGTTCACAATACATGATTGTTGTGATAGAAATAATTGCCCAGATCTCTAAGATGAATCTAGAGCTAGAAAAGATAGTGCATACACTTTTTGCTAAGCAGAGGGAAATGGAGCAGAATCTTGAATCATGGTTGTGATTGAAGGAGATGAAATTAAGCAAGTTAGTGGAAGTTGGGGTTATTCCCAACAAAGAAAAGTATGTGGAGATTAAATAATCTATCAAGAATTGCATACAAGTCATCAAGACTCTCGTCAAAGATGTATAACAGGTACAAGAAGATGTCAAAGGACATTGAATTGTCATGGTGAAAAAAATTGAAGAGTTGTCAAGGAAAATTCTTGATGAAAATCACACATTCCTCCTGACAAGTGAGATTGTTCAAATATTCAAGGAAGCTATTCAAAAATAAGTGGAAGATGAATCCTTTTCACTAACTTCAATGGATGCTTTGTGTGATGTATAGTTAACCTTGGACAATCTCAAAACACATTTGGATAGATGTAAAAAGGTTTTTTCTACTGCAAGGAAGTTTGTCACAAAGTTTCAAATTATTATTGATTACACTTATCTACTAGACAAGACAACAATGCAGGAGTTCTATGCTTTATGTAAATAGGTCTTGACATTTTTACATGTCATTTTTTAAAAATGTAATTACATGTAAAAACAAAGATGTTCTCCTACATTCATGGACATCACCTTTGAAAAATTCAATAGTTAGTTAGGGTTTTTTCCTAAATTATCTCTCTTCTCTCATCTATAAATATGAGAGGGTTCTATTGTATTATTTACCTTTTTTCTTATGCAATGAAGTGTTGCTCATTTGTAAAGCAATTTTGAAACTTTGAGTTCTTATTATGAAACTATTTTCAATCAATAAAGAAGGATAAATTGCATACAAAACTTTGTGTTGGATCAATTTCAATGATTGTGAATGTTCAAATGTCTCTCACATGAGTTTATCTTATTATTGGATTGGATTAGCAGTGTTTTATTAATTGAGATCAGAGGGATTTTGAGCTAATTTGTGTAGACTTTGTGCTACACCTTTTGCTTGGAATTGTGAAATTCTTGATAGTATTGGTGGATGATCTATAAGACTTTGTGCTTATAATTGTTCATGTTGTCTGTGAATCTATTCATGAAGTATATTGAAGACTTTGTGCTTCATTTACATTGTTGGTTACTTTATTGTGGAATTCATCGTTGAAGACTATGGAATAAATTTGTACCTCTGTGAGCCTTCTAGTTAAGTATCTTTATCATACTAGTACTCCTAGACTATGCTTTGATAAGTTAGAAGTATTAGAAATTACTGCTTAGGTTTTATTTAAAGTTGTAGAGCATCACGACCTAGAAATCATGAAACATTGTAAACATATTCTCTGAAAAAAGAGAATCATGAATGTGACACACCCCCATATGATTAGTGTAGTGTACATATTGGAAAGTTTAGAATAGTTTGTTTTAGTTTTGGTAAGCAGTAAGAAGGGCACCTCCCCTTTCCAAGAGAAGAGATTATATCTCATATAACTATGATTGAAATTAAGTTTTGTAATCTATAAAAGGGATTGCAAAATTTTCACCCAACACCATGATACCATGATCCATTTTGGATGGTAAGGGGAAGGGTCCCCATGGAGCATCATCTAGGTTTCAACCTCTGCAACCTCCTACTGCTCCTACCTCTAAGGTAGTGAATGGGAAGAGGCTTGTCATTAAGGAACTCGAGCTTGCTCCCCTTGTCGTTGTTCCATCATCCTCTCAGTATCATCCTCTTGTTCCCATCCACGAGTCCCTTCCTCCATCAGAAAAAGTTGTGATGGATACTCCAATGGTTGAACATGAGTCTTATGTCCCTTCTCAGGCTATAGCTTCTAGCTCTTGAAGTCATAGAAACCACCTCACACATGAGCGCAAGGGTCGGAGGAAGGCTATGGCCACTAAGCAAGCCACCCTGTAGAAGAAGGAAGATGATCCAACAACTCCTACTTCGACATCTTCTATTGTGTCCTCCTCTGCTTTAGTTCCCTCAGCCTTAGTCCTACTTCTCACTCCCCCTATGAGTGTGAATGATCCTCACCCAAAGAGGGTGCAGGTATTCATTGCTCCTTCAGTTGAGCCTCCCCTTCTGATGTCCCTTTTGAACATCTCATCGTTCTCGAAACTCATGGACATGTCGAATACCTTGGTGGTGTCCAACATTGTTTTCTCCTCTTCCTCCACACCCTTTGCTTCATCTATGGGAATTTCATATCCTCTAATGAAGTGAAAGATGGAGGACGACCCTGCTTGCAATGGGGGTCAGAAGATGGGTTTGCCTTCTTCAAAGGGTGGTTCTACATTGGCTTGTGTCATCCTAGTGATGGAGGAATCCTCAACATCCCCAGAGTTCATCACTGCTCCTGAATCTTTCAGTGAGCCTAGCATTGGATCTCAGACACCGCCTTCATGCTCCTAGAGTTGATGCATGGCACTCCTGCAAAGTGCATGTTCAACTCTGTAGAAGAGGTCTCGTCCTTATTAGAAATCTTTGTGAAATTTTTGACATTCACCTCACAAGAACTAAGTGGAGAAGACCTTGAGGGGCCTTCTTCCTTGGCTCTTGTTGCAGGAGGGTCAGAGGGTACCCCCTTGATATTCCACCCTTGTAGGCTCATTCGCTCTCCCCTTATAGTGATCAAGATTGGGAGAATGATGACCTCTTGGTTGATGAGGACTAGGGGGTGCCTCTTTTTTTATCTGTAGATTTTATTGTGTGTGCGTGTGTGTATATTGTGTTCCCTCATGCTTGTTTTATGTGTTCCTGGATGACCCTTGTCACCTTTGTAGATGCTTTGATAGAAGAGTGTTTTTTATGTCGTAAAACTTTCTCTATTTGTTACATCATTCTTCTCTTTGTCGTGTATTGATTTTTGATAATTAGGGATGATGAAAAGTGTTAGGGGAATTTAGGTCTCTCTTCCATGTTGACCCATTTTTTTATTTTCATTTTTTCTTCATGTTCCTTCTTCACATGGTCTGGTATAGTAGGGGGTCGATGGTAGTTCATATTTATACTATTATATCTATTTATCTATATTTATGAGTAGCTCTAACCTTGAAATATTAGATCCCCTAGTCTCTTGTTTGTTATGATATTGTCTTTCCTTTCTTTGCATCTTTCTCTCTTCTTTGATTGTTTTGTGATGTTGTGGTGCTCATGTGTTGTTTGTCGCGTGTGTGACAACATTACCATGGTTACACCTCATTATGTTCTACGGGACACAACATCACTTTTCATTCTTGCTTTTCTCTCCTTAAGATGTCGCATGCCTTTGTGTTCGGCATGCACCATCCTAAGGGGGGCTCTCATATCGCTTCAATTTTCAAAAGATGCATTCGGTGGCCAATGAATCTCTTGTTGAAAACCTCATTTTATAAAATATTTTTCAAAAATCACATTCCTCAACAAGGACCCCCAACAGAATAATTTTCCTTCATCATGGGTTCATAAAGAAAGAGTTTGAGAAAATTTCCTCCGAGGAGGGAGCACCTTCCCCTACGAGCTAAGATCTGACCTTCCCCTTGCAAGGGGACTTTCTTCCTTTCAAATTCCTTAATGAAGTGAAATATTTCAAAGGGATTCCTTGTTGTTGAATTGATTTGCGAAAAATACTCTTACACTTTCAAACTAAGTGTCCCTTGAGTGGACCCCTTTTCTTTTGAAGGGTTCCCGAGGGACCCCTTTAAAATCTCCTCCTTTAATTTTTTGACTATCTATGTGACTATCTGCTTGCTTACTTGTGTGGCTTCCTTTTGTTTTCTAACATGTTTTGTCTATGGATTAACATATTGCTTTGCAGGTGCACCTTTGAAGTTGCTTTCCAATCTAACTATGTGAAGTCCCTTACATCAGGCTTCCTTTAGGACTGAGCACCTAGGGAGCACCTTCTTCGCAAGTTGGAGGACCTGTGAAGCGCTTTCATCCTATGATATTTTTTCACCGTTGGTTTGCAGGCCTCTGGTGCACTTTGTCCAATCCTCCTCATGAGAGAGTACCTGTGGAGCCATTTTCCTTCCCCGAGATTTCAAGCACGCCAAATTGTGGTTTGCTTCCTTGACGGTTCAGGTATATTTTCCTAGAATTATTTCAATCTACTTTACTGAACACTCATTGGCACTCATGTTCGCTAAAGTGGGGGAAAAATGTATAGGAGTGAATTTTCACCCCCCTTGCAAATTCCCCTTTTACACCCTTCACCCTAGAAAAATCAAACCCGACCATGTAATTCCACATCATCCATGTGTACCCCATCCACTCGGTGCCTATTTATAGTGTTGGTGGGGGAATTTTTGTCTGGGATGCACGTGCAATGCACAGACATCTGTGTAGCGCGTTGTTGTCCTAACAGGATTCCTACCTCTAGAATCTGTAGAGGTGTTATGTTCTCCATTGGTGACGAAATGTTACATCCCTACACCCTGGTGGAACCTTCAAAATTTTATGTTGCATTGACCTAAGAAGTTGTTTGGTTATCTCATTGACCTTATTTCTTATCTTTTGGTCATGGTTTTTATCACAAGGGTTTAGGGTTTTATGCTATGTGGGTGAGTTTTACTTAGCATATTTTCCTTCCTTCTTAATCCTTGTTCTTTTGGTCTAATATTTCATTGACTTGCTAGCTAGATTCCTAGTTGTCTAAGTCAAATCTTAAGCCTATGCACCCATGTGGTTACTGAGCCCTTATGTCTAGGTTTCTCGTTTACCTCTTTGCATGGAACTACATTTTCTTGTCATTTTGGTCCGGGGGTTGCTATTTTATAAAATGGGAGCTTTCAAATATTTTACCTTTATACCCTAGGTTAAGTATGGTCTTAAGTCTTTTCTAAGTCCCCATGCTTCGTTTTACTTAGGTGGCCCCTTCTTTATGAACAACTTTAAAGCATGTGCCCATTATCACCTCTTAAAGTCTTTATATTGCCTATCGCTAAAACTCTATCATTCATCGATTTCATTTCTATGATGAGTGATGAACCCATTTCCTTTGCATTTCATATCTCTACAAGCATTTGGCCTTTTCATTTCACTTCCACAACTCACAATAGCTTGTGTTTCCTTCACATCGATGAAGTCTTTTTGCTTGTTTAACCTTTTCCATGATGCACAATGGATTTTGTAGTTCCTTCACATTGTGTGGGTTCTTCACATCGCAAAAAACCTTTTATTGATCAATTCATTTAAGCAATGAGCAACATGATGTAACAAGAGTTTGCATCAGTTGAAGGTTCTTCATTAGGTTGACAAGTGGATTTTAGTGAGACTTAGTGGCTAGTCTCCTCAACATCTCGATAAGCACTTCATCAAAGAGATAGGCACATGTCGGTAGGACGAAATAATGAGTCCATTTGATGCTACGAAAAAGTGAATGATGCAGCATAAATGGATAGGTGGCAGTAGCCCACCATCTTGTTGAATGAAAGCATTGACTCAGTTTGACCCATGGGGTAGTGGGAGTTTGATGCATGGAAAGGATGTAAAGGTGGAGGTCTTTAAGCCTGACTTTGAGGTGATGATTAACGTTTATCAAAGAGACTTCACCACATCAATTAGAGTAATTTTTGGGTCTCTTTGATGGAACGATAGATCCACATCGAGGTGATAGTGGAATCTCGATGAGATAGTATCAGTAGTCTCTTTGACATGCTGATATGGTGACATTTTTTGCAATGATAGAGGGATGCCCTTTGGAGGGTGGGAATTATCTTCTTCAAGCAATGTGCAAAGGAACTTCATCTCATATGAATTTCCCCCTCTCGAGTTGCAAATATAATTGCTTTTTGGGAATGTATTTTGGTATTGATCAAATGAGTATTAGACACGTGTACATTATGGCCTGAAGCTTGTTTTCTCCTTCATTTCTATAAGAAGGAATTCATGGCAAAATGTATGGGGTTCTGATTTTTGGGAAGGCTCTTAGCTTTAGGTTTTGGCCATGAAGGAGGCTGTGTACTAGAATTATTGAATGTTGAGGGTAAAGGTCCATATTTTGTAAGTCCATATATTATAATACTCTTGTAACTTGATTGCAAAGACATGAATATACATTGCTATGTAATTGTCTCCATGTCTAGAATGTAATATCTTTTGAATTGAAATAACAAAGTTATTGAGGTTTTTCAAACACATTTGTTGTTTGAGTTGTTTGTTTGTTTTCTTTCCATTCAAGGAGTGGTGTAAATGCTTGCAAATACGTAATAGAAGTATTATAATTTCAGATAGATTACTAAGTATGATTTCATGACAGGCTTAAGCAAAACTTTCTGTCATAATGTGGTAGAAGTTTGTAGGTCATCAAGATTATGTTATAGTATTATGGTATTATGTGCATAATATGTGGCTTTGTAGCCCAAGGTAGGAAATAGTATTGCACAGTTGTCTTTCCCCATCCCCAGAAACAATCTTGAAATATATTCAACCTTTTAATCCTTTAGTTTCATGGTTATTTTGTGTCTCAACTTCATGCCTATAATGAAATGAGAACAAGGGGTGTGCCATTATTTGAGGCATCCATACACACTCTTGTTGTATTGTATGAAGTTTATCTACTTTACATTGTGTTGCAACATAGGTTAAATATATGCATCTAGTGTCACATAGGATCACCCTCCTAGGTTTTGCAAAGCCTAAAGTGCAGGGGAGAAAAGTGTAAAATCTATCTCCCAACTTGTTGGCCACTAATCTTGAAGTTCTTAGGCATAAGGATTGGCTATCCTTTAGAGGATTTTCAAGGTTCAACTGGAAAAAACGCCAATAGATTGGTGACTATGTTGGGGATGAACTTTGAAATTTGGTTGCAAACTGTCCTATCAAAGAGTCATTAAAATCTCAAAATATTATTTGTAATGAGAGATTGAAATTTGTGAAATCTTATTTTCTGATTTGAGTCACCAACAGATTGGCGACTTCATTGGGGATATCTCTAGTATTACCCATTATGAATGAGTCAATAAGTTTTCTGATTTGAAGATTCAATTGAGATGATGAAGGACTTCACACCTAGAGAAAGAAGTTGTTGCAACATACCTAAAAATTTTATGATACATGGTGCTCTTCTGGTGAAAAGAACTCAGAAAGAAATTTGATCATTGAAGATGTTTCAATTGTTGAATATTTTATCTTCTTAAGAGAGGTGGTGACTCTATTAATGAACCTATTGAAATTGTGGAAGAGGTTTCTACAAAAATTTGCACAGGCTTGCAAATTCTTCTAGTCAGAGAGAGAAATATTGAAGTCAACAAAATTTTCTAGATATGAAAGTTTTTAGACCTGGAAGAGGTTTTATTGTAGTAGATTTAAAAGAATTTATGTGTGTCTTTGCTGTTGGAGGAGACCCAGAATGAAATTAAGCTTTAAAGAGCTTCATGTTGTTTGAAGTTCAGTCCTCTAATAAGAGAGGTGGCAACTCTGTCAAAAGAACCTCATGAAGATGTGAAGAAAGTTTCAGATCTATAAATATTTCTAGTCAGGAAGAATAATTTGCATCAACTGCAACATATCCAGGTATTTTTTATATTTTGGTTTTTAAGAAGGATAATCTTATGTATGAAAACCATGTTTGAAAGTCCTAGAAAAACTTATGTTACCTTATTTAGTGAAGTGTTAGCACTAAGAGAAAGGGAGTTGAGAAAGTTGAGAGTTAATGGTTGTTAGCAGGAAAGGAATGAATCACATAAATATTTGTATAAGGATTGTTATTATGACTTTCTTTATATATTTTTAAATCCTACAATGCAATAACAACTACAATTCTAGCTATGTCCTCAAAGAAGGCCTTTCTATGGAAAGATATAGACCATTAAATTTTAATGGTATTCAAGGTTTCCCAAACCCTGTTCCTAATGAAGATAGAAAAAACTTGCCAAAGTTTGAAGGGAAAAGCTCAGAATCAACATCTCAGCATCTGCAAGAGTTTTTAGATTTGATGGGAGATTATGAATTAAGTCATGAAGTTTTTTGTTCAATCTCTAAAGGAAGATGCCAGCTATTGGTTTTCATATTTGCAAGTGTGTTCTATCTCTTCGTGGGATGAGTTCGTGGCAACATTCATAGAACAATTTGGTGAAAGAATTGAGCCAATTTTAGTGGGACAAAAATTTATGAACATCCAGAAAGAAGAAGAGTTGGTTCTAGCCTTCAATCTCAAATTTGCAAAGGCAATAAGGGATATTCCTAAAAGTGTGATACCAAATGATGCAGTGTGTTTGGTTGTATACTTGGGTGCATTTGATGAAGAAATTAGCTACATGTTAAGAGATAAAGATCCTACAACACTTCATCATGTGTATCGAATTGCTATGGATATTGAAAACAATTCAAAATGTTCAATGATGAAGGGACACATGGTTGCAAGTGTTGTGTTGGTATGTGGTGACTGATCATGCTATACTATACACCCAAACATGTATTCTCGCCAGGGGTTCGAGGGTAGCAACCCTTGATAATTTTTTTGTTGCCATTTTTTTTGCATTGTCAGTGAAAAAGGAAAAATCACCGAAAAAGAAAAAAAATTGACTTTGTAAAACCCTAATTTTGGAAGCTTCTAAAATGCTTGTTATAAGGGGTTGGGATGGGTGTTACAGTATGTAGAAAAAGGCAATTAGTCACGAGATTGTAATAAGTTTTTCACTGGATAATAAAATCATTGGATGGTTGTAGTTTAGTTGATGTAGCCTAGATTGGGTGAACCATGTTAAATTTTCTATGTTAATTTTTGTGTTTGTTTTCTATTCTTTTGTTTTGTTGATTAATTATATATGTTTAATTGTTAGATATCACCTTCTAACCTAACAAATGAGTATTAGAGTGGTTGTGTTCAATTTATTATCGCGGAAAGTCTCACGATTGAGTGGGAGTCTCACGATTAAGTCTAGGAGCAATGGCAGACAAGGGTAAATTGAAGGTAGATAAATTCAATGGGAAGAACTATCAGTTATGAAAGATGTAGATGGAGGATTATCTCTATTAGAAGGGTTTATGGAGGTTGTTGGAAGGAACAACCAAGAAACCAGTAGGAATGAGTGATAGGGAGAATGGAATCTTACGGATAGAAAAGGCAGGAGCCATTAGTTTATTCCTAGCATATGTCGTTGTATTCAATATTACAACAAAATACAACTCAGAGTTGATGGAAACCCTTGCGAAGTTATATGAAAATCCTTTCACTTTGAATAGGGTATTTCTTATGAAACATTTATTTAATATGAAAATGGTAGAAGGTGGGTCAATTGTTGATCATTTAAATGAGTTTAATACAATTACCAGTCAATTAAATTTTGTAAATGTAAACTTTGATGAAGAAGTTAGGGATGTTTTGATTCTATGTTATTTTCCTAAAAGATGCAATAGCTTGGTCATGGTTGTTAGTAATTATGTTTCTAGTTCAAATACATTGAAATTTGATGATGTTGTTTGTGTTATTTTGAGTGAGGAAATTCATAGGAAAAGCTTAGGTGGAACATTCACATCAGTGTTTTGAATCACAGAAAACCTGAGAGCGGGGAGAACAAAAGGAGAGGAAACAATTCTAGAAGTCATAGGAAGTCAGGAAAATCAAAAAGGACAAAAGTCCCAATCTAGAGACAAGGAATTGTTGAGTACTATGGTAAGCCAGGTCATTTTGAAGAAGAAAAGATTGTTGGTCTCAAAAAAATAAAGGAGACAAAAAGGAAGGAAGTAAAGAGGTAAATGTGGTAAGTAATAAATCTGATGAGGATGTTTTGATTCTTTCCCTTGATAATGTTAATGATTCTTGGGTGTTAGATTCAGGGGCTTCATTTCATGCTACCCCCCATAGAAGTTATTTTCTTGATTATGTCCAAGGGGATTTTGGGCTGGTTTATTTAGGAGATAACGAACCCTGTCAGATTGTTGGAAAGGGAAGAATCAAGATTAAGTTGTAGAATGGGAATCATTGGCTACTACATGAGGTAAGGCATGTTCCAAAGTTAAGCAAAAATTTAATTTCAGCGGGGCAACTAGATGATGAAGGCTGTGTTGTTACATTTAATGATAAAAATTGGAAGGTCACAAAGGGTGCCTTAATGGTAGAAAAAGGTGTGAAAGTAATCACCTTATATCTTTGTACAGGTCATACTATTCCTTCTACTTTGCTATTATACAGATAAAACATCAATGTTCAAGAATAGTTGTTGTAGTTGCTTGGGTAAGAAAATTATGAATGGTTACTATGGATTGAATCTTCTTTGTGGCATAATAGACTTGGGCATATGAGTGCAAAAGGTATGAAAGTACTTCATTCAAGAACATTTTACGGAGTTTGAAATGTGTTAATATGGATTTTTGTGAAAGTTGTGTGTGTGGAAAACAAAAGAGAGTTAGTTTTCTCAAAGATGGGAAGCAAAAGAAAGATGAGAAATTGGAGCTTGTACATACAAATGTATGGGGACCAACTCAAGTATCTTCTCTCGGCGGCTCTTAGTACTATGTCACTTTTATTGATGATGCAACTAGAAAGGTATGAAATTATTTCCTTAGGCAGAAATCTGATGTATTTGAAGCTTTTAAGAGACAAAAAAGCTTGGTTGAGAATGAGACAGGTAAAAGGTTAAAATTTCTCAAATCTGATAATGGTGGTGAGTATTGTAGCAAAGAGTTTGAAGATTATTGTTCCTCTAATGGTATTCATAGGAAAAAAAAATAGTTCCAAGGACTCCACAAAGAAAATGGGTGGCTAGCATGAACAAAACAATAATGGAGTGTGCACAAACTATGAGAGATTGCATGTTGGGCTTCCTCTAAACAAATTAAGAGAGGTTGTAAACAACGCTATTTATTTAATCAATAGAGGTCCCTCTAATCCTTTGGGTTGTGGTATTCCAGAGGAAGCATGGAAAGGTAAGAAGGTAAGTTATTCTTTTCTCAAAACTTTTGGTTATGAAGCATTTGCACATGTAGATTCTGAAAATAGAACCAAGCTTGATGCAAAATCAAAGAAATATGTATTTGTTGGATATGTCATTGATGAATTTGGTTATAGGCTTTGGGATTTTGAAAATTAGAAAATTGTGAGAAGCAGGGATGTCATATTCAATAAAAAAATGTTGTACAAAGATCTGTTGCTGCAGCATGAGAAGAAAGAAAATGATTATATAGTGTTGGATGATATTCCCAACAATGATGTTTTAGTGGTTCCTCATGCTGTACAACAACAACAGCAACAAATACCACAAACTCCTGTTAGACGATCTTCAAGGTTAAGTAGACCTCCAGAAATATTTTCTCCCTCTTTGTATTCTATTTTATTAAGCGATACGGTGAACTAGAATGTTATGATGAAGCTATCGCGAGGTGAATACCAAGGTTGATGGGGCATGGAATGGAAGAAGAAGTGGACTCCTTGCTAAAAAATCAAACTTGGGAATTATGCAAGTTGCCTACAAGTAAAAATGATTTACCAAACAAATGGGTTTATAGGTTGAAAGAGGAGGATGGGGGTAAGAAAAGATTTAAAGCCAGATTAGTTGTAAAGGGATTTGCATAGAAAAAGGGTATTGATTTTGATGAAATATTTTCTCCAATTGTTAAAATTACTTCTATTCATACTATTTTAAGTATTGTGGCTGCTAAATATTTGCATTTAGAACAACTTGATGTTACAACAACCTTTCTCCATGGTGATTTGGAAGAGGAAATATACATGGAACAACCACAAGGATTTGAGGTCAAAGGTCAGGAGAAATTGGTGTGCAGATTGAAGAAAAATTTATATGGCTTGAAGCAATCACCTCGGCAATGGTATATTAAATTTGATAGCTTTATGGTTGAGCATGGCTACAGTCGATGTAATTCAGACCATTGTGTTTATTTTAAGAGGTTGGATAATGATAGCTAAATTATTTTATGTCTATATGTTGATGATATGCTTGTAGTAGGGTCTAACATGGATCACATAAAGGATTTAAAACAATAGTTAACAAAATTCATTTGCTATGAAGGACTAGGGGTAGCAAAGAAATCCTTGGTATGAAGAGATTACAAAGAGATAGGAAAAACAAAAGTTGTTTATCTCAAGGTACGACTATGTTGAAAAGGTGTTCTTGAATTTCATATAAAAGGCCAAAAGAATGTCGTACACCTTGCCCGATCGTATCAAATTGACTAAGGATATGTGTCCAAAGACACAAGAGGAGGAAGAAAAAAATGTCCAAGGTACCATGTGCTTCAGTTGTAGGTAGTTTAATGTATGTCATGGTATGCATAAGACCAAATATTGCACATGTTGTAGGAGTTGTTAGCAGGTATATGAGTCATCCCGATGTTGAGCATTGGAATACAGTAAAATGGATTCTCATGTGTTTTGCCTTAAGGTACTACATCCGATAAATGTTTATGTTTTGGGGACTCAAATACTAATTTAAAAGGCTATGTTGACTCATATTTTCCAGGGGATATTGATACTAGGCGAAGTACCATAGGTTATGTATTTACAATTGGTGGGATAGTAGTGAGTTGGATTTCTTAGTTGCAAAAGGTGGTTTGCTTTATCCACCATGGAGCAAAGTATATTTGCTACTTGGTGAGAAAAAGGAGATGATATGGTTGCAACTTTTCATGGAAGAGTTGGGAAAACAACAAGCTGAAAATTACTTGTTTATAGACAACAGAGTGCTATACATCTTGCAAAGAATTTTGCCTTGCACTCTAAAACAAAACACATATAGTTGAGATATCATTTCATTCGGTCAATGTTGGAGGATGGACAGCTCAAGTTGGACAAGATACATACAGACGCCAATCCAATGGATATGTTTACGAAGGTGGTGACAAGGGAGAAGCTAAGCTCCTCTTTAGCTTTGGTTGGCCTTCAAGGTTGAATTTAGGTATAACAGAGTAGGAAGGTCCAAGGTTCTTATTTTCAGTGGGAGTTGTAAGTGCAACAGTGTCATCTAGGATTAGTTTCCAAGTGGGAGATTGTGTTGGTGTGGAGCCTGATCAGTCTCCAAGTGGGAGATTGTTGGTATGTGGCGACTGATCATGCTATACTATACACCCCAACATGTTTTTTTCATGTTGTTAGTGAAAAAGGAAAAATCACCAAAAAATAAAAAAAACTTTGTAAAACCTTAATTTTGGAAGCTTCTAAAATGCTTGTTATAAGGGGTTGGGATGGGTGTTATAGTATGTAGAAAAAGGCGATTATTCACGAGATTGTAATAAGTTTTGCACTAGATAATAAAATCATTGGATGGATGCGATTTTGTGGATGTAGCCCGGATTGGGTGAACCACGTTAAATTCTTTGTGTTAATTTTTGTGTGTGTGTTCTATTCCTTTATTTTATTGATTAAGTCTACATTTAATTATTAGATATCTTCCTTCTAACCTCAACATGTTGGTTATCCTAGCACACCTTATGCAAATGGAATTCATGGATCAAAAAATAGAAATGATTGTCAAGATGGTAATGCTTCTGTTGTTCTAATTTGTCCATCATTACAACAGACAAATTATAGTGAGCTCCAAGTTGAACATGAACAAAATTTAAGTAGTGTTGATTAGATGTCTTTTGTCCAAGAGTTGTATGACATGAAGAGATACAAGGGAGAGTCACCATGTGATTTATTTGCAAGATTTTTGGATGCCTTGCTGAAGGTCCCCAAAAATTTCAGACCTGGTGATCTAACGTGCATTGATTTGTTTTATGAAATGTATGAGCCAAGGCTAAGTACTTTGCCAAAGGAATTGAAGCCTCGTAGTTTTGATCAAGTACTTCATTGGATAAAGATTGTTGAAGGAGCTCGATGTGATTATGCACAAAATATGATGTCTCACAATGCTAGTAGTAGTTGCCCTATTAAGAAAAATCAAAACACAATACAAACAATTGAAAAAGGTATATCAGAAAATGAACATCCATCTTCTTGTTTGAATGAGGATAATGATTGTAATCAACCCACAAGCAACATATATGCAGATCAATATATCAGTGATGAAGATAAAAATACATGTGCAAGTGTTAAGGGGATCTCATTGCAAATCAATGGTCAAGATATTGAAAATGAAAATTTAAGCTTTCATTTTGAAAATTTTGAGCATAGTTTATGTAATGATGAGTTTTCTTGTGATGAGGATCATAATGATAGCATACCTAATTGTTCTTCTAAGGATTATGAATGCTCCTATGAAGATGATCTAGAGGTGTTTCCTTCATGTGAAGGATGCAATGATATGAATGTTGATAAAGTCACTTGTTCTCAAGTGAATGAACAAATTTCATTTGATGAATACCTAGAATGTAGTTCAGGTTAGCATAGTTTATGTAATAATGAGTTTTCTTGTGATGAGGATCATAATGATACCAGACCTGATTGTTCTTCTAAGGATTATGAATGCTCCCATGAAGATGATCTAGAGGTGTTTCCTTCATGTGAAGGATGCAATTATATGAATGTTGATAAAGTCACTTGTTCTCAAGTGAACGAACAAATTTCGTTTGATGAATACCTGGAATGTAGTTTGGGTTTTCTATCAATGGAGCATATTGACTCTATGGATGATAATGACTTTGAAGATAAAAAATTGTGTGTTTAGTATCCTGATCCTAAGAACAGTGTCAAATGTGATGAAGATGTTGATGATGCTAACTATGATGCTAATGAACATGTTTGTGTCCTTGGTACTTGTGAAGTTGTTTGTATGAAGTGAAGATGGAAATGTTAGTTATACATGAAGAGGATGAAAATGTGCACATTGATGGAAGGACGGGTTCATTATGGAATGATCAAGTTATGCATTATGACAAACACATGGATCTTGGATCAGTATTATTACTAATTGATAATATTGAAAAGCTTGATGATTTATCTAACAATGAAATTTCAGAATGTGTTGATATTGCAGAAATTTTTGACCTATGTGTGGAGCAACCAAATGATGGAAGTAACAATGGGTTTCATGTTAGTGAATGTGAAATTGAATGTGGTTTTTTCTTTGTTGATGTTTCCAGTCCTTGTAGTATGAAAATGGATATGTTTTTTTTTTAGGGGTGCAATAGTGTAAAAGTTGATGAAGACACATTCTCATTATTTGGTGAACAAGAACCATGCTGTGGTGGATCTATTAAATCCAGGTCAGATGTTTTCCTATCAAATGACAATTGCAATAGTAGATATGTTACAAGAGGTCAGTATGAAAAGTTTGACACAGGGTTAGGTTCTGAATTATTTGAGCCTTCCTTTGAAACATTTTGCATTGAGCTAAATGATGATTTGAAAAATGAGTTGGACTATGTTATTGAACTTAAGATGAGTGCATTTACCCAATTTTGGGATGTTGGTGATGCATATGATCTTCATTTCCATGACACCAAGGAGTGTTCTAATGTAGCTAAATCAAAATTCCTAGATGTGTGCTCATGTCATGGTATCCAATTCAATGAGGTTCTTGAATATGATGCCAAATTTTATGATGTCGGTGGTCAAGTGGACTATGAATGTTTCTATTTCTCAGTTCAGATGGATGAGCTTTTGGTAGAACATGAAAATGAGCTTGATATGGTAAAATTTCATAATGACTATGGATTTCAGTTAGTGCTTGACTGCCAATATCATATTGACAGAGTTAATGAAGGCATCGGAATTGATAGTGGTGTTGTTAAGCATGCTGGTGTTGATATTGGTTTTTAGATATATAGTGGCAATGTTATTAGACTTGGCCTAGTGCAAACAACATAAAATAGCATGTTTGATAGAGGAAAACATTGGTTCTTCTTTTCATTTGGTGGTCTAGAGCGATCAAATGAAGTTTAAAAAATTGAATAAAGGAAAAGTTGTAGAGCACCCAATGGACTTGGCACTTGGTCTACTTCCCAAAGATTTGGAATCTCACCATGCTCGCAAGAGGCATGCGTCCCCAGTTGGAGCCACTGGTGGAACCTTCAAAATTTTATGTTCCACTGACCTAAGAAGTTGTTTGGTTATCTCATTGACCTTGTTTCTTGTCTACTAGTCATGGTTTTTATCACAAGGATTTAGGGTTTTATGCTATGTGGGTGAGTTTTACTTAGCATATTTTTGTTCCTTCTTAATCCTTTTTCTTTTGGTCTAATATTTCATTGACCTACTAGCTAGGTTCTCAGTTGTCTAAGTCACATTTTAAGCCTATGCACCCATGTGGTTACCGATCCCTTATGCCTAGGTTTCTCATTTACCCTGTTGTGTGGTATTTTCTTCTCATTTTGGCTTGGGGGATGGTGTTTTATAAATTCAGAGCTTTCAAATATTTTACCTTTATACCCTAGGTTGAGTATGGTCTTAAGTCTTTTCTAAGTCCCCATGCTTTGTTTTACCTAGGTGACCCCTTCTTTATGAACAACTTTAAAGCATGTTCTTGTTATCGCTGCTTAAATTCTTTGTATCGCCCATCGTTGAAAATCTATCGTTCATCGGTTTCATTTTTGCGATAAGCGATGATCCCATTTCCTTTACATCACATATCGCTACAAGCATTTGGCCTTTTCATTTCACTTCCATGACGTGCGATGACTTGTGTTTCCTTCACATTGCTTCCATCCTTCGCATTGTTGAAGTCTTTTTGCTCGCTTAACCTTTTTTGTGATGCACAATGTCTTTTGTAGTTATTTCACATTACGCCGGTTCTTCACATCACATAAAAGCTTTTACCACTCAATTCATTTAAGCGATGGGCAACATGAGGTAACAAGAGTTTGCATCAACCGAAGGTTCTTCATCGGGTTGATAGGTGGATTTCAGTGTGACTTAGTGGCTAGTCCCCTCGACATCCTGATAAGCACTTCATCGAAGAGACAGACACATATCAACAAGATGAAATAATGATTCCCTTTGATGCTATGAAAAGGTGAATGATGCGACATAAATGGACAGATGGTAGCAGTCTGCCATCCCATTGAATGGAAGCATTGACTTAGTTTGACCTTGTAGGCTAGCGAGAGTTTGACATGTGGCAAGGACATAAAGGTGGATGTCTTGAAGCATGAGTTTGGGGTGATGATTAACGTTTATCAGAGAGACTTCACCCATTAGTTGGAGTCATTTTTGGGTCTCTTTGATGGAACGATAGAGCCACATCTAGGTGACAGTGGAATCTTAGTGAGATACTATCAGGAGTCTCTTCGACATGTCGATATGGTGACGTTTGTTGCAATGATAGAGGGATTCCCTTTGGAGGGCGATAATTATCTTCTTCAAGCAATGTGCAAAGGAACTTTGTCTCATATGAGTTTCCCCATCTCAAGTTGCAAATATAATTGCTTTTGGGGAATGTATTTTGGTATCGGTCAAATGAGTATTGGACATGTGTACATTCTGGCCCAAAGCTTGTTTGCTCCATTGTTTCTATAAGAAGGAATTCATGGCCAAATGTATAGGGTTTTGATTTCTGGGAAGGCTCTTAGCTTTAGGTTTTGGCCATGAAGGAGGCTGTGTACTGGAATTATTGAATGCTAAGGGTAAAGGTCCATATTCTATGAGTCCATATATTGTAATACTCCTATAACTTGATTGCAAAGACATGAATATACACTGCTATGTAATTGCCTCCATGTTTAGAATGTAATCTATTTTGAATTGAAATAACAAAGTTATTGAGGTTTTTCAAGCACATTTGTTGTTTGAGTTGTTTGTTTGTTTTCTTTCATTCAAGGAGTGGTGTAAATGCTTGCATATAGGTAACAAAGGTATTATATTTTCAGATAGATTACTAAGTATGATTTCATGACAGGCTTAAGCAGAACTTTTTGTCATAATGTAGTAGAAGTTTGTAGGTCATCAAGATTATGTTATAGTATTATGGTATTATGTGCATAATATGTGACTTTGTAGCCCAAGGTAGGTAATGGTCTTGCATAGTTGTCTTTCCCCGTCCTCAGAAACAATCTTCAAATACATTCAACCTTTTAATGCTTTAATTTTATTTTTATTTTGTGTCTCAACTTCATCCCTGTAATGAAATGAGAACAAGGGGTGTACCATTATTTGGGTGTGATACCTTGGAATTCCTACCACTCTAAATATGCGAATCTAACTAAGAAACATGAATAACAAAATGCCAAGGACACCTCAAGATTAGCCAAAAGAGAGTTACAATGAAAAGGAATGCAAATAAAATGAAACACAAACACTTTTACCTCCCTTGTTGTTGAAACTTCTTTGATTGGCCCTTGCTTGGATTGGTTGTGTGCTCCTTAGATGATTGTTTGAATGTCTATAATGCAAGCTTCAATATACAAAATGATGGACAAAGATGGTTGAATGATTGAAAAAGGCTTGGACAGCATGTAGTTATGAGAGTGCAAAGTGTTGAGAATGCAAAATGACAGCATAAGGGTGCAAGATAGCTAAGTGTTGGAAATGCCCTTGTAGAGGGGGTATTTATAGGAGATTTTGAATTCTCTAGAGAATTCAAGGGTCAAGATTGATCAACAAGGCCAAGATGAAGGGCTATGGTGGGTTGAGAACCCACAAGCCCTCACATCTTGACATGTGGATGGTGAAGTGGACAAGAGGATGAGGTGGAGTGAGGTTGTCAAAAGGTACATGAGGTGGAAAAGGACAAGCACCTTGGGGGATAAAGAGGATTTCCACAAAAGGGGATTTCTTGTCCCCAAGTGGGAGTGAAAGGGACTTTTGAGGAATTTTAGAATTCCTCAAAAATCTACATGGGAAAAGGAAAGGTGGTTGGGAGGATAAATGTGAATTAAAAATTCACATTCATAAGATGATCTAGAGGATAAAAGGTGGGCTCCAAAAAGGTGGGACTTGGTCACATGTGGAGATTGTGACAAGTCCAAGGTTCTAGAAGCCTTGGGAGAATGGAATGTGAATTAAAAATTCACATTTAAAGGAGGGGAGTCTAGAGCAAATAAATGTGAATTAAAAATTCACATAGGAGAGAGGGTTAACATCAAAAAGGAAAAATGAAGAATTGACCAAAAAGAGGTGCTAAATTTAGTTAATGATTTTGGTTAAGGTTGTGCAAATATTGGATTAGGTTAATTAACAGAAGGTTAGAGGCAAGTGGCAAATGTTGGAGGATGTGACAAGGAGAGAGAAAGTGAGGAATTTTAAATTGATTTTTAAATCAAAAGGAGGACAAGTGACTAAATTAAATAAATTAGTGTATTTATTTAATTTAGAGAGGAATAAGGGAAAAGACAGTATTAATTATTAAATTAAATACTTTATGGGACAAAGGGTGTAATATTAATTTAATAAATTAATATTAATATGATAGACGTGAATGCAACAAATTTAATCATATGGAAGTGATTAAATTTAGGTGTCTCTGAGAGGCATCACCACACTCTTGTTGTATTGTATGAAGTTTATCTGGTTTACATTGTGTTGCATCATAGGTTAAATATATGCATCTAGTGTCACATAGGATCACCCTCCTAGGTTTTGTAGAGCCTAAAGTGTAGGGGAAAAAAGTGTAAAATCCATCTCCCGTTCGTTGGCTACTAATCTTGAAGTTCTTAAGCATGAGTTGGCTATCCTTTAGAGAATTTTCAAGGTTCAACTGGAAAAAACACCAACACGCCCTTCAAATGACCTTTGAATGACTCTTTCCCTCCTAATTGACCTTCAAATGACTACTCTCCATTCTCCTTCATTCCTCTACATGCTTTTTCACATTCTACACAATTTTGGAGCAACTTCAAGCAACTCTTGAGCTACTTGTTGAACTATCAACCATCCCAACATCACAACATTCTTCACATCTACCACAAAAGCTCTAACTTGGTGTCTTGCAAGACTTCCTTCGGTGTCACTGTGGCCACGTCAACTTTTCCATGGTTGTAGACTTGCATTCTTCTCTCATTGGCCTTGAGCGCCTTTGGTCAAGGGTGGTATTGCTCACTTACCATTACTTTTTCGTTAAGTTTGAGTAGCATAGTGTTTCTCATAGTATTCGATATTCTTTCCTTTCCAACATACTTTCTTTATCACATTTCTACTTTTCTATCTATTTGGCTATCCGTGGAGGTGGAAACACCAAAATGGGGGTTTGACTGTGGAAAGCCCCAAAACAACCCCAACATTTTTCCCTGCTTTGTTGTGTGTAGGTACTTCATTCATGTGGAGCTTTCGGAGAACTGGACCTTTCTTAAGTTTATTTCTCACCACCTTTGTTCTCTTTCATAATATTCCTTACGTTATATTAGTCCCTTTGTTATTTCCTACTTTTTTCATCGTAGTAAACCTTTAGCTATGCCATTTAGTAGGTTTTCTATTATTTTGTCTATGTCTTTTCACTTTTTGTTCGTATGGAGGCCAACACACTTATGAGATGCCACCACACCATGCTGTCATCCCTGTTCTACATTGTTGTCCTTTGGAAGAGAGCTATATAAGGTACAGTTGGAATTCCAACAACTTGCTTGCTTAGTTCAAACTAAGCTCCTAAGTTAGTAGAGTGAAAAAAGTACTGAGAGTTCTCTTCATTCTCTATCCTCCAACTCCCTAAACACCTATGCATTTCAGTTTGATTAGGGTAACCTTCAACTCTCGGCTCTCTGTGACTTGGGGTCATTGAGTGGTTTGTCCCCCTCCTCTACATAGAGTAAAGGTAGGTTTTTGAAAGGGCCCAAACCCTTTTACAAATACTAGTTTAGATATGACATCGAAGCCCCACAAACAACCAAAAAAATAATAACAAAGATCAACAACACAAAGCTTGAAAATTGATTTGAAGACAATAAACTAATTGCACCACAAAATTAAAGATCTAGACCAATAGAAGAAATCACCAAAATATGTACAAAGGACAACCCAAATGTCATACAAAAGCATGTACCTAATAAATAAGTCACAAAACAACAAATCATAGTGGCTTAAATCCTAATGACTCCAAAGAGCATTGCTTTCCATTCGTAGACCTATCCACTAGACCATCTATAGAGCCCTTATTATGCTTTTTTGTTGACAACATTGTCAAACTAGGAACATCTACAATCATGGAATCTCTAGAAGCACTATCACAAGCTCTAGAGTAATTAATGCAAGGAGTAGAGAATACCAAAGCACAATCATTAGGGGTCATCATCTCCTAATTTCTTGATACATTGTTAGGTGAAGGAATAATAGGGGCATAGCTCCTCAATTGTAAAATTGTAATTTACCGCACCATCATTATCTTTAGACTACCTAGTCTCAACAAACATTCTTTGAGATGCAACTATGATTTCTTGAAATAGAAAAGACATCTTCTTTCTCTAAACATTTTGAGCCAATTTTGGACTACAAGTTACCAAAGAGTGGTTTTTCCACTTTGTAGCATGTGAAACAAATAACTGTAGAATCTTCAACCATAATTTGTTACCTCCAAAAATTGAATTTTGAAGATAAAATAATCAAAGACAAGAGTAGCTTATCCATATCAATGTAGACACAAGATCTAACATAGAGCACACGAAACACAAATTTAGTAACCAAATCAATTGTCACAATTTGATCAATAGAATTTGCAATACTAATCAACACCTTCTCCCATAAATTCAAAGATAACTATAAAAATTCGACCCAAATAATGACCCTAAAAATGAACTCTAATACCGAATCAAAACTTGTATCTATCTACAAAGATAAAACCTATTTTTACCTAAGAACCACAATCCACCACTAAGAATCCAATCACAATCCTCATGAGATAAAAAGGAAAACAAGAAGAGCCCATTCTCCATAACTAAAACTTCCTTGTGACAACAAGGATTCGAGACCGTGTAGTGAGAGATTTTCCAAGAGCGGAAGACCCCTCTATATAGAACCACTTGAGTCGCGATCATTGGACAGCACAAGGGACCCAGGGGAGTCACTTAACGACCTCCAATTATGCCAGGGGAGCCCACCATTTTTGGCAGGAAAAGCCAGCGAACCCCGTTTGAATTCGCACAATCACACAGCTCTCCTGAACTATAGCCTCTGGCCGCACCATAACCGACCCTTCCAACTATATCCCGAGCCTCTTTAGACCGTCTTTCAGTATTCCTCAGAAGGAAGCCTCTGTTAAGTCTGCTTTGCAGAGTAAAAGTGGACTCATCCCAAACCTTTGCAACAACATGACTCGATGGAGTTTTTGGGGCTGCTGAAGAATCACCCCAAATGCTGGCAATCTGTTGGTTTATCATATTGATCTATAAGATTTTGATCAATTGGTAGTAGTGCAAAAATATATTATGGTATTCTTTCCTTTTTCTAACCCTCTAGTTTGTGATTCGTCTTCGTTCTCTGGTTTTTCCATGGTAACGATGGTTGGAGTTAAGTTGTATTCTGTCTTGCGAGAGATGGTCTTCTCAGACCACATCACTAGTTCAAGGATGGGTAAGATTTTTATCTTCAATGCTAGGGATATCTTAAAAACTTTTGCCACTCCGAGGGCCGATGATTTCATGGTAGGAGAGGGTTTTGACAATGTGAACTTAGATATTGTCACACATTTTGTCTTCCAACTCCAATTTTTCATCAGGGCTATCGATATGTTTTGTACACTAGCGACGGCTCATATCAAAGAGAAATATATTAGGGATTGATGAGGTTCATCAGGTGGAAGAACTAAGGGCAAAGGGTGTTCTGCATGACGGTTGTGTTCTGGC